>MU159103.1:295189-317128 GCA_015888305.1 Antheraea pernyi | reverse complement strand
TATATATATGACAAGTTTGGTATTCTAACAAGTTAATTTAACATTTAATGTCGTTACATTCGTTGTTTGAATATGTCGCTTGGGAATGAAAAAAAGTCTAACTAGATATAAAAAAAGAATAACTAGAAAAGTCCTTTGTACTTTGTGGTTGCTTTAATTTTTTTTAATCCTTTATTAATTATTGTAATTGTCTGGGCAGTTCTTACGTGATGCGAGTTCCAACTTACAAACATAGTGAAAAGCACTTAATTTGTAAGACATACTTTGTGGCCGCCGTACAATAAATATGATCGGTCGTTCACGTTTTCGAGGCGTCTGTGGTACTTTGTTTGCGGTCGTTTACGGTACACCTTGTCTTTAAAATTCAAGTAAACGTTTACACAGTTAATAAAGATAAACAAACGAAATATTATTTAAAATTTCGTGGTTTTGCTCAAGCGTTGAAATTAATTAGTAAGGCGTGACGTCACTTGAATTAATTTCATATAGTTCGCAACAACGGCTTTGCTCACTGCTTTAGTGTAGCTCTAGTGGTATGATATTGAAAATCTTTTAGTGCCGGCCTTATTGACGTGATAACGTCTTAAAAAACGTTGAACACCGGCTGCACGCACGAAAAAAGCATGACTCATTGTCACGTTCTGCCTGAGCGCTCGATGCAAGCGAGAGCGCGGAACAAGCGATAGAGAAACGCGATTGGCTTAAGCGTTCGGCTTGTATAGCATCTGTATATATATAGAATAATTTAATTCAATTCATAAAAGTATGCAATTTTTCTTTAATGTCTTGTTATGGCGTTATCACGTAAAATTATCGTCCGTAAGCCGAATTTACAGAAAACCATTTTTTTTAAATACACCTGTAATATAGAATTCAGCTATTTACTAAAAATCGAAAAAAAAAGTATTTTCTTCGGTTTAGGCCTTACGAACATCAAAGCTACCACCGGTTCGGAAAACAACCCACTCATCGAGAAGAACCGGCAAAAAATTTAATCTGGTTCATCTTTTCATCATTCATATTTTTACAAACATACACAGTTACATTTATTTATCGTGGATGTACAGAGATTGACGTCATTTCCACACGTCGCCATCGTTCACATATTGATCCACCCTATAATAAATAGCCTTTAGATATTAAAACCCACTTGACATGGTGCTTGAACTAACTATCCGGCATATCGGTAATCTGCTTTGGGAATTTGTTATAAACCCTAATACTGTTACCTAAAAAACTGTTATTGGTCTTAGGAATGACCAAATAGAATAAACAAGAGGAAATTACAATAAATAATACAAAACGCGTGCAGAGCCGCGGTTACAGCTAGTAGAGTGGCAATATTGTTGATATTAGTGACACGCACACACAATAATACACTTCAAGACTTCAAAAGATTTTTATATACATGCTGTTGTAAAATTATTTTATGATTATTTTTTTATTTATGTCACAGGTGGCAAACCTACTGGTGGGTCACCTGCTGTTAAGTGATCACCACCGTCCATGGACACTAACAGCACTAGAGGAGTCGCAAGTGCGTTGCCATCTTTTGGAGGGAAGGGTTAGGGGAGGGAAAGGGAGAGGAGAGAGGAGGGAGGTGGGTCTCCGGCGCTCTCACTGACCGAACGAAACGCAACAATGCAAGCACTGTTACTTCACGTCGGTTTTCTATGAGAGGGTGGTACTACCCCGGGCGAGCCGACCCATTCATGCTGAAACCAATAATAGTTTCAGCGTGGCTCTACCACCATTAATTTTATTTTATGAAATTCGATTCATTTCTCAATAAACATCTACGGTGTTATCACAAAAAAGTTAAATACGTATTGAATCCTGGCTTTAAAAAGGTCTCGTATGAAATGCACCGCGGTCGCTGAATGTTCGCTATCTTGCTCTTTTGTCTTGCTTTGGTTACGTTAGGTTAGACTTGTGAAAAAGGATAACACGAACTTGCCTCGGGCGAGCGCGGTGCATTTATTACGAAGCCTTTTTAAACCAAGTATTTAATACGTATTTAACTTTTTTGTATGTTTGTATAGAAATTATCTCTGAACTCTGAAAATGCGAGTTTAAATTTACGGTTTAAGTAAATTCTACAGTATTACACATGCCGTATACTCGACAGTTATTCCAATACTGCACTCGAATTTTTAAATATATTTTAATAATATTCCTCACTGTTTCGAGTAGAGTATAAATTTGTCAGAATATATTAAGGATATAGCAACACGATTAGATATAAACTCGGAAGCCCTACGAATATAAAGGTCGGCTAAAGGCTCGCGTTTCGGATATAAGAATTTGTCGAGGCCATTCCTAAACTAAGCCGTCAGTAAAATTAAATTAAAATTGTAATAAAAAACATGGTATTCGAACCCTAGCACATGAGTTGGAACGTTCAGTGAAGGAAACAAAGTGATGAAATCATAGCATGACGATAGGAGTTTTCTAAATATACTAGGTTCTTCACTAAGGTCTGTTCCGCCAGCTGCACTTGAGGACCAGTCGTCTCTCTCTAGGTTTTTAGCATATTTACCATCTTGGACCATATTATTTAAAATCAAATGAGATGATAGTAAGCCTTGAAAGCTAAAGGAGTAATAAAACTGTGTACTATCATCAAAATGTATTATCATATAGATATTTCTAATATATAAAAGTCTCGTGTCACGGTGTTAATGTTTGAACTCCTACGAAACGGCTGGACTGATTTTTATGAATTTTCTAATATATATTTAGAAAATATGAGAATAGGTTGTAAAGTATATTTCATAGCTCTAGGTGATTAGATTGTCCGTATCGAGATTTTTTTTTATATTCCATTAAAAATACCTACAACACCAAATTTTCACCTGTTTGGTTTCACAATTGAAAACGGTGGGAGTCGCTGTAATCGAGTTTTAGGTTTTTTAAAGATTCATCGAGTTTGGAGATATAATTGAAACCGGAAGGTAACCAATTTCAAGCAGACGAAGTTGCGCGGGTCAGCTAGTAATTTAATAATATTTTTAGAATAAGTAAATGCGGTGATATGAATTGCTAAAAACTAGTGAAAATTTGAGTGTTTTTTCTTTATAAGTGTAGGTTATTTTTTATTCCCTCGAATCTAATACATACATCTAATAATCCCTATAAAATACGTACTTTAAGACAACTCTTTTTAATTTGTATCGGTACATTTGAAAATAAGTTAAAACCAATTTTAACCGTTCCTAATTGGGAGTTATTCTGTAGGCAGTTAGTTTTGTTTTAATCCGCGAGCTACTGTTCCTTCCCACGCCTAGAAATCCTTTTCATTAACATACCGCTGGAGGGCGCTGCATCTGAGCCGCCATGATTATCACGCGATCGTGTGGGCCGCCATTGTTCATCGGACGGTCGCGCCGCAAGTCTTCGTCAACGCGTCATTGTGGGCACGTCTCGAACTAACGCAAACCACGCTGCGAGTGAAAATATGTATATTTTGTGAACAGACGCTATACAGTTTTTATCAGGCGCTATGAAATAAAAAAAAATCCACCGCAGCAGCATACCAGTGATATGCAAGCCGCAGCTCAGCCAAGTAAGTGTGTATGTTTTCTTTTTCCCAGCTCAATCGATTGAATACCTTTGAATCTCGCGATTGAGCTTGTATCCGTAATACCTTTGTCCTCACAGACCGCTAAAAATACAGTCCACATCTCTCCTTATATTAAACCCATAATCAATGGAGGTGAAGAACAAGTGATTTGACCACACTACCTACCGGTTCAAGCCACTATTCTCCTACACCAATATTTTACGTTATTTTTCAAAGTATGAAGTTCATAAGAAAACTAAAAACCTTACGAACGGCAAAATTTTAACTTCATTCTGAGTCTATAAAAACCTTGCGGTTTAAAAAAAAAATGTTATATGAACGATTAAAATAGGATTCAACTGATTTTAAAATGTACCGATACATTTGCAACCTTCCCATGTAGGAGGTTATTGTTGTATGAACGTAAAGCCTACGTGTGAGATTCTCAGCCGTAGGACAATTTCTTACCAAGACTCGTTTTTTTCTTTTGACTGTCCGACTAGGCAAACAATTTCTAAGCCCCTGTGTAATTTCCTTTTGCCCCACAATCCCTCGCCAACACTGCATTATTATAATTTCCATAGAGGGTTATAAAATCCAATATTTAAGGGGAAATATTGACCTTCCAATAGTGGTACTGAGTGTGGTCTTGTTTTCTTTTTTTTTGACAACCAATCGTCTTGTTTATTACTGTTATTGTCGAGTAGATTATACTATAATACTACTATTAAGATAATACTATTACAAGTGTGTGGTGATAATTTCAGTGTTGTAACAAAATGTTGGTGCGCTTTTTGAAACTTTCCCGGTAGTTTGGGTACCAACTCAGTATTCATATTCATCACTATCAGTATTCATAGTGGTATTATTTCCCATCCATTTCACTTGTGCTCAATAACCGGACTACATGAAGTAAGACACCATCAATACTATAAAATATAGAGTCAGATAACACAAGATTACGAATTAAAAATAAAATCCACTACGTTACAGACTAAGATCCCGCCAAAATCCCAGTGGTATTGATTATAAGGCCGATTAAGGCCGGCAACGCACTTGTGACTCCCCTGGTGTTGCTAGTGTCTATGGACGGCGGTGATCACTTACCATCGGGTGACCCGTCTGTTCGTTTGCCTCCTATAATATAAAAAAAAAAAAATTATAATTAGGTCGTTATTTAACTGTTTTATTGAAAGAAGTACGTTTTTATTCAGCAATGAATTTTCTATGTATGGGTGTAATATGTAAAACTAAACGCATACAAAAATATAACTTGCGTATAGCAAGCATTGTTTACGTTACCCTTATTTTGGAAAGCGTACAATATTTCATATCCAAGGCAAACATAATATTTACAATAAAAGGTCATATGATTACAAAAAGAGCAATTTCACATTTTCACTTGCTTATATGAAATTGCGGCATGTTGTTATCTCAGATATACTTGCATGCTATCATATCAAAGTAAATCAATTTAGTTTAAAACCATACATAATTGTAAATTTACTTTATTACCGGTTTGTAAATATCGTGGCTTTAAGCTTTTATTATTGAGTATAAAACTGTCTATGTCTGAAACGTAAAACGTCTAAAAAAGTTTTATTTTAAGTGTCATGTAAGTGAAATATAAAATATAAACCGGAGTTTTACGTTTTTGTAAACCGCGCAGTGCGGCGCGCTGACTCGTTACATTTGCCAGTGTCAGTGTTTTGTCTTTATGAGAATATTGCAAATTTAAAATTCAGATCGACGTTGTTGTTACCCTTTGTTATGTTCTTCAATCTAAAATATTGTTTGTAATAAAGACACGGGAACTTAGTTAAATGTTTAATATGATTTGAAGCAACCGAAATAGATTTTCATTGTGCTTATTTTGAATTACATTCACTTCTGCATATTAACCAAATTTTATGAGGTAAAATATGACATAAGTTACAGCATATACAGCGTATAATTTAACTTTAGAAATTACATAAAAAAAACAATAATATGTCAGCCAAGTTCCGTCAAAAATTTCCCTGCATTAAACATTCGTCTTATCATTTTTATAGCGTCTATACGACGCGACAGAGGAAGGCAAAGGTCATAAATCTGTGTATCAAAATTTAACGGTTTTTGACATTAATACACCTAATAAAGATTATAAGTTTATCTACTGTGTACCACAGACACACAATTACCACAGATAACTACAGCTTGTTTATTAAAAACAAAAGTCGTAAAACAACAGATTATACGGTCATATATTTTTACATATTAGCTCTCGATTTGATAACCTATTTTGTGGTTAATTTATACTTTGTAAATTTGTAAGAAGTAATGATAAACTACTGATTTGATTTGTTTAATACATTCAATGACATAAAGCTACGTTGTATTGTCAAAGAATATTTTCTATGCACACTTTATTCAATATAGGTCCTAAGAATGCATTCATGAACTTTAAAATAATGCCACCGGTTTGGAAAATAACCCAGTCATCGACAAGAGCCGGGAACTCGACTGGTTTATCTAGTTTTTTTTTTGTTGTATATTTTTTATTACAAGTATTCAATTTGTTGTCAGTTATTTTAGAGGATATACAGACAGGGTGTCATTTCCAGACAATGCTATAGTTCACGTTATGATCCACGCTTTAATAGTATTTTGACATTAAAATCTACTTAACGTCATGCTTCAATTTACTATCTGGGAAACCGTTATGTGCTTATGAACTTTGTTTTAAAACCTAACACTATTACCTAATAACCTGTTACTAGTCTTACTGAATCTAAAACGTGTATCAGCTAATCTGTGTTTATCTTTATTATTAAAATTATTGTGGTCGCCTGGTAATAATTTTAAATTATTCCGGACATACATTAAGTTATGAAAATTGTATTGAGAGGGCAGAGTTAATATACCAACCAAATTCATGAAACTTGGAATTTAGTGATTCGCGAGTGATATTGTAAATTTCGCGAGTGATATTGTAAATTTCTCGAATAGCCCCATTCAAATACAATTGAAATAATAATGATAAAATATTTCAATAAAGCAAAATAACGACTTGATAATATTTACTGTATAAGAAAACGCGTGCGGAACTGCGGGTATTTGCTAATTTAAGTATGAGATTTTGAAAACAACATCGTCACTGCAGTGTCATAGGCGTCTTCCCGAAGGAAGGTATGGGCATAATCACCAGGCCAGCCCTCTACGCGTCGTTTTGACGATTACACTCTCCGAAATTAACCATTCTATATTTTACCGCATACCGTGGTATGACAAGAACATTTCTCAGGTTCAGATTTCCTCACGATGTTTTTATTCACCGTCAGCAGATAGCGTTACCAATTTAAATTAGTAAATGTACGTGACTTCCGAAAATATCATTGCTATATGCCGGGATTCGAACCTGCGAACATAGGATTAATATTCCACCGGTCAACCACCACGACTTTTAGACTAAACAAGAATAGTATTGAATTTATTGTATTCCGTCAGTTTCAATTCAGAAACAACTAGACTGGACGTATCTAGGCAAATATAAATTCACAAAACTCAAACGACCAATCGTTTGGCGTTCGCTAATTTTGCCACATCTAGCCGAATGAATCCAAGGCCGGTGTCCGCTCAACCGGTTCAGTTAGTAGCCTTAGCAAAACTGAACGCAACGGGTATAAATGTTTAACATAACTCTGTCATTCGATTTCTGTTACCACGTCAGTTATCGAAGATTACTAATGTCACACGGCATAGTGATGTCAGTGATGACGGGTCACTGATAGAATGGTCAGCACAGTGTAATCCAACTATGGTGACTGGTGTTGGTACATACTTACATACATTTCAATCATTTTTAGAAATGTCTGTCTGTCTGTATGTTTGTTTGAATATGCATCACTGTTAAACTACTGCGTTCACAATAAAACCTCCCCAGAAAATCATAAAGTATATCCTCGAGCAACATTTAGTCTTAGGTTCATTAAAGTCGGTTCTGTCTCTCAAAGTTATTGTAATTTTAATGACAACGTAACTTAAATATGAGAGAGAAGTAGATAAGTAAATGCACTTAATACGTTCATATGATTTTATTAGTTAATTGTTTTTTTTTTTATATGAGGTTCCACGCGGAAGGAGTCGCGGGCACAACAAGTAACTAATAAGTGTAAGTTAACGGTAATTTAGTTTCAGTTTGATAAGTCAACATAAGAGATAGCATTAATTCATATGCATTGTCAATCTTTTGATTGTTGTTTTTAATTTGTATGTTGATTTATTGTTAGATAAGAACTTTTTTTACTCCGGCTTCCCTTTTAAGATTTCCACCTTTCGCTGCTCTGCTTATGTAGCAATCTCTACACTTCTATCGAAGCGTTCTGGCGGTTACACTTGAAAGTCAATCGTCTTCTAGGCTGAGTAACTTACTATCTGTGCTCATAAATAGAAGTCATATGAGATTGTGGTCAAACTTTAAACTTATAGAGTACTAGCAGCAATCTGCGAGATCATCGGCGCTTGTATCTGTATAATGATGACTAGTTATTGCCCGCGGCTTCGCTCGCACTAATGTAGATTTAATGTATCCATCACCGACAGTGTATGTTTATGGTTTAAAAGTACCCTATCTTATTCTTTTTTTTTTTAACGTGGGGAATTCCCTTATGGATACGCCACCCTCCCGGGGGAGAGGGTGGGTTATGTCCGAGTCGCACGGACTAAAACCCCACGGTGTACCGACAGACCGTTTTGTGGGGGCGGCAAGGGATCGTTCAAGCTAATCAACCTTGTAGAGCCGCCCCCACGGTCCGCCCGGCGGAAGGTGACCGCCGGGCTCCTACCTATAGAGGGACAGACCGGGTACACACCGGCTGCCCCCCCTCGTCCGCCGGACCCGTGCAATGAGGAGATGGGCTCCCCGGCCCATCCCCTCAGGTCCGGCTATGGTGGCAGGAGGAGTTGGGCGAAGCGCCTTCTCCTCCTGCCTGTCCTCCTTTGGCGGAGACGGCCACTTTGAGGGTCTGCCTCGCGGGCCCTCTCCGCCTCCTCCTTCTGCGAGATGACCTCCTCGCAGAAGGAGGCCATCGCTCGCCAAGCCTGTTCGCTGCCGAGCATGGCCGAAACCACGCTCGGCAGCGATAAGTCCGTTCCCACGGCCGCCGCCAGGATGCGGCGCTGCTCCCCCCACGCAGCACACTCAGACAGCGTGTGCTGCGCGGTATCTTCCTCAGCGCCGCACTCGTGGCAGGCGGCCGTCGGCTCCCTGCGTGCGATCCGGTGCAGGTACCACCCGAAACAACCGTGTCCGGTGAGTACCTGCACCAGTCGGAACGTCAGGGAGCCCCACTCCCTGGCAGTCCACTCCCGCAGGACCGGGCGGACGGCGTCCACTGTGAACCGCCCGAATCGCTCGTCCGCCAGGTCCTGCTGCCACCTTTCGACGGCGTCCCCCCTGAGACGCCGTCTCTCCGCCTCTACCTCCCTGGGAGCCGGAGGCTCCCCCCTTCGTTTCCTCGCCGCCGTGAACTCGTACACGGCGGCGAGAACTCCTGCCTCCAGCTCCCAGGGCAGGGAGCCGGCGAGCGTGAAGGCCGCCGCCGAGGACACCGTCCGGTACGCCCGGATTGCCCTCAGTGCCACCGTGCGCTGCGCATTGCGGAGCGCACGCACGTTGGCGGCACCGAGGGCATCAGCCCAGACTGGTGCCCCGTAGGCGGCCATCGCCCGCACGACTCCCATGTAGAGTCGGCGGCACCCGGCGCCCGGCCCCCCCACGTTGGGGAGTAACCGGCCGAGTGCCGCCGCCGCCCCAGAAATTCGCGGTCCGAGCCCCGCAAAGTGGGGCTCGAACCGCCAGCGCCCGTCCAGGGTGAGGCCCAGATATTTCATCTGGGTCCCCACCCTGATCCGGGCTCCCTCCACCACAATGTGAGCCCCAGGAGGTGGCCCCCGCCGAGGCCCATGAAAGAGTAGGGCCTCGGTCTTCTCGAGGGCCACCCTGAGGCCCAACCTCCTTATGCGCCCGACCACGAGGGTTGTGGCCATCGTGGCCAGGCGCTCCACTTCCTTCCATTCCCTCCCCCGGGCTACGACTAGGGTGTCGTCCGCGTAACAGATGAGGCGTGCTCCATATGGGAGCACGCCGCGGAGCACCCAGTCGTAGCCCATGTTCCACAGGAGCGGCCCCAAGGCCGACCCCTGTGGAACCCCTCGCCTTGTGGCCCGCCGCACCATACGCCCGTCGCCGTCTACGTAGGCGACCTCCCTATCTTCGAGGTACGCCTCCAGCACCCGCCGCAGGTAGGGGGGCACTCCGAAATATCGGAGCGCCTCCCGTATGACCCCATGCGGCAGGGTGTTGAAGGCGTTGGCGATGTCAAGGGACACCGCCAAAACCCTCTCCCCCTGGGAGGTCGCCTCTGCCGACAGCGACTTCAGGAGGCACAGGGCGTCCACCGTGGAACGCCCTGCCCGGAAGCCATACTGCGCATCCGCCAGATTAGGCCCTACGCCCTCTAGGTGCTGGACGACCCGGGAGGAGATAATCCTCTCCAGCACCTTCCCGGCGTCGTCCAGCAGGACGAGGGGCCGATACGCGGACGCGCAGTCCGGAGGGCGGCCTGCCTTTTCCATAAGGCAGAGCCGCCCAAGCTTCCAGGGCTTCGGGAACTGCCCGACCGAAAGACACCGGTCGAACAGCTCCCGAAGCCACCCCCCTAATTGGCCCAAGGCGAGGCCGAGCACCCGACCCGGGACCCCATCAGGGCCGGGCGCTCTACGCCGGTTGAGGAGGCGCTCGACTGCCCTCTCCATCTCCTCCTCCGTTATCGGAGGGGGCGGCCCGTCAAGCACCTCCTCGACTGCCTCCCGAGGTGGAGGCATGGGAGGAGCCGGTAGCATCGGAGGATCGGGGAATAATTCTCCCACGACCCTCGCTACCACCTCCGGCCGGAGAGTCTCTGTCGCCGGGGGCGCCCAGGATCGCATCTTCTTGCGCACGATCCTGTACGGGCGCCCCCAAGGATCCCCCTCCAGCGTCTGGAGCAGCTCCTCCCATGCTGCTTCTTTCGCCCGGCTGATGGCAGCCTGCAGGGTCTTCCTGCACTCCCTGTAGCTGCCATACAGCCGGGCCTCCGCCTCCGGGTCCCGGTGCCGGCGTCGGCGGCTGCGCCCGAACAGCCGCCGGGCCGCGGAGCAGGCCGCCCGGAGATCGGCGATCTCCGGCGACCACCAGTACACCGCCCGTTTGTCTGGGCGGTGTACGCTCCGCGGCATCGACGCGTCGCAGACCTCCGTGAGGGCTCCACGGAGGCGGGCTGCGGACGCGTCGACGTCAGCCCCTGTGGGAGGGGGCATGGCCCACGCCTGGACGATGGCCGCCTCTTCCGCTAATTCTCGGTTGAGGCGGCTCATCGCCCAGCAGGGGAACTTCGCGCCCCTCCGAGGGCGGGTGCCAATTCCAGCTTGGGAGGAGGAGACCTCGAATCTGATATATCGGTGGTCCGATAAGGTCTCCTCCTCCTCAAGCACCCTCCACCCCCGGACACGGCGCGCGACGGACGGGGTGGCGAACGAGACGTCCACCACCGACGTCCCGTTCCATCGCACGCACGTGGGGACGCTCTCCTGGTTGAGGAGGGACAGCCCTAACTCAGCTGCCCACTCTTCGACGGCCATGCCCCGCAGGTTCGTGACTGCCGCTCCCCAGGTCCTCGACTTAGCATTCAAATCCCCCATGAAGACCACGGGGAGCGGCGACAGCCGTCTGACAGCTCCCTGCAGGGAGCCGAGATACGCCTCGAACTCCCTCAGGGGCTTGTTAGGGGAGAAGTACGCCCCCACAATGGCGTACTCTCCCCAGACGGCCGTCACGAACCCGGCCCCGCTTTCCCTCGCCGCCAGGGACGAACCCCGACCCGCCACGATCGCCACGGAACCGTTCCGATCCCCAGCCCATTGCGGCTGGGAGGGAACGAAGTAAGGCTCCGTGGAAAAAAAAAAAAAAAAAGTACCCTATCTACTTTATGTACCCCTGACATAGTCTATGTAATTTGATGATGACCAGTTGAATATTTAAGGCGTCAAAGCGTTACAGACACCGCCATTTTAATCTATAATATTATTAAGGATACATTGTCATTGTACATTGTCCTCGTGAAACTATAAGGGTTTCTGCAGACCACGGCGAGATATCTCTCACAGATGGCATGATACTTTCAAACTCGTTCGACAATTTTTAGCCAATTTAAAAATAACTCGTAAATTATAGGCTTACGTTACTCTGATGTATAATCTATATGAGTGTAATGCTTCATCGAAATCCGTTACGTAGTTTTTCTATGAAAAAGTAACAAACATACGATAATTCTCACTAACTTTAGCGTTTATAATAATTTTAATAAAGATTAAGGTCGTTAGAATGTAATCACTTGAATTACAAATAAGCCTAGAACAAATTTTGAATATTTGACTTTCCCAGACCATCGCTGCTCGACGAACACCGTTACTCATAATCTATATACATTTTGTACCAAATGAATAAAGATTAACACATACTTTACAAATCTCTACATCTCTACAAATTAAAATTAATTACTGAACTGATTTTGACGAGTATTCTACTTTTATATAGAGTATTTTACAAGTATATTTTTTGTATAAATCATATTTTATTTACTTAATCGTATAGATAGGTATTAGTATATTTGTCGATGCGAGGTTCAATTTATATGGAATAATGTAGCGGACAAAACTTTAGTTACTATTTATCAGCACCCGAGGAGCACGTGTAGATGAATGAAAGGGACTCTTCCTGCATACGCCAGTAACGTCAACCACAAGGTATAATTGTGATATATATAATATATTATATAACATAAAAAATATAAAATGCATGTATTTCTGCTTATTTCCTAAATATATAATATCATAACCGTATAATGTTTTGAAAAATGAACGGCAACTTTCATATTCGGTACGTAATATATGAATATTACGTAAGATAGACGTAGCATCGAAACAGCTAGTCCATTTAACAAACGATAGTAGAAAATTAGAATTTGCTCACGCATAACGAAGTTTTTTTTTTTTTATATATTATAGGAGGCAAACGAACAGACGGGTCACCCGATGGTAAGTGATCACCGCCGTCCATAGACACTAGCATAGTGCGTAAAATATAGAAACAAGCATCACCTATTTTATTTTAATTCTCTACTTACAACTAACATTAATGAAATAACAATACAGTAACATAGTTAAAGGCTAATTAGAAGTTTTCAAGAAATATAGAGAAAAAGAAGACGGTTATAAATACAAATAAACAAAAAAAAAACAAAATGATTAGAAAAATAAAGTAAAAATCAATAAGATATGTTTATAGACAAACATTGTCTAAAGAACGATACGCTATTGGAAAATAAATCTACATTATTGCCTAAGTTCAGTTATTTCCACTCAACTAGAGATCGCAACCGACACGCACTGAACACCTTATAATTGGGACATGGCATTGTGACTTAGACATGTATTGTATTTCTAACTAGTTCATATATTAAATTTGCTTTAATCGTTGTATATGCTGATTTAGATAGCAACATCTGCTTTTTTTTCTATTTAGCAAGCAATTTCCACCATAAAATATTATTAATTGGTTGAATATCACAAACATTCCGATAATTCCTGTGTCTAATGATTTCATTAGACATGCATTTGCTGACTTTCTTGTCAAACCTTTCCAACAGGTTTTAGGACATTTCAGAATTCATGCTCCGTGGTATTTATTATTTCCCATCCACTTCTCTTCTGCACAATAATTAAGCTACCACGTAAGATGCCATAAATATTATACGATATATGGTCAAATAACAGTTTATTAGTACATTCAAATACCACAACACGACAGCACACGATCCTGTCAAAAAACTTCAACCACAACTGTCTGTGAGAATTAGACTTCATTCTAATTAGCAAAGATCTTGTTAAAGTAAAAAAAAAACTCTGCTTTGAAAAGTGCATCTCTTTAATGAATTTAACTCGCGCTACAAATCCATTTATACGAGCTATTGTGTGTATTTACTAACAAAATCGTTTCAACCAATTGACTTTATATGAATCATATGAGCTTTTCTCATTTATCTGTGGTATAAAGTTCCCGCAATACTCTTGATCTCGATATATAAAACACGAAACTATAAAGGAGTTTGTTCATTCACCGAGTCAATATTATTAATTAGGTATTTTTTCTTTAAAAAGGCTCGATTTACGAATCTGCCAATGTCAAATTTATAGGCATTGTATTCATAACTTTGCTTAACCTGATACCTTTCCTTTGTACTGAGATTAACGCTTAGATCGTTTCCATTATTATATTACTTTGTTTATCGATATTGTAAAGCAATAAAGTCCCGTAATAAACTCAGAGTGTTTGGTATACTATATAGGTATTTATTCTAGAAAAGCAAAATAGCGGTGCTTCATTAAGGCTAAGTGGGTGAGCTTATACAGGCGCATAATTAAAAATGCTATAAGGTGATTATTTGAATTTAATGGTAAAACTATTTTGCTAAGTACCGCATTTTCTGAACCGACCAGAAACACTAATCCTTTCTAGGATTTAACAATGAGGATAGTAATCATAGATAAGATACTATATACTGAGAATAGTAATTCTGTTCACTCTGGAATTACCCGTTTTTAATTAAACATTCTTATTGCGTTTTATATCATATTTTCTATATAAGAATTTTATTAAATTACATTGCATTGGATCGCACGTATCGAACCCATTCTCCGTATGTATATATATATATATAATTTATATAATCCTCCAAGTTTAAAACTTTAATACGGTACCTCACTAAGTTTATTTTATATACAAATAGTATATATCTAATCTAAAGCTATTCAGTTACCTACGCCATCGTAGTTTTGCATATTGTATATAACTAAATCGCTTCTAAGATTATCCGGATTTACTTTGAGCTTTACTTGAGTATTATATCGTGTTCGGGAATATTGTTTTCAACAATTTCTTGTTGGATAAAATAGTAAACACTATCAGAGTATTTTGTGTATTTAACCTTTTATAAATTTACTTTGTTGTATTAATTGAAATACCGTTACTCTGCTAGTATGTATGTCCTCTTATTGGAATACATGTCGTTGACCGCACTCCGACCGTTCAATGGAAGATGATCGCGCCATCTGTTACATCAAATAAGTAAACTTTGATGCAAACACATATTTAAAGATGGCGGGTTATACTAATAATACTGACTTAGGGAGCTATTCATTTTATATTTGGCAACCAATCTTCTAGTAGATTATTACTGCCATTGTCGAGTAGTTAATGATATTACAGGTTTCTTGTGATCATTTAAATGAACTAACAAGATGGTGGCCGTCTTGTTACAACTTTCTAGGGAGTTTTTGCCAGAATCCATATCTCCGTAGTATTATTTTCCATCCACTTCACTTGTAACACCACTAATATTACAAAATATACAGTCAAATAACACAAGATTACGAATAAAATATAAAATCCACTACATGACATTCCAAGATCTCTCCAAAAACACTTAGGGAGCTACTGTAAATAAATAAATTAGATGAACAATAGACTTGCTCTCCTTCTTGCCACTGTGCTAACGGGTAAAGCGTGATGCATGCAAGGTAATCCGGAACAAAGAAATTATCCGGGATTCATGAATTAGTAATAGTCACGCGGACTACGCGGTGTTTTATTCATGAATGAATCGTATTCTTACACTTTCTATTCTCCTGGTACGTGAGGTTTGTTTTGTAGAAAATTGAAATTTGTTTAGTCAGGTTACATAAAATATACACCAAATAAAACAAATAAATAATATATATTCTGTGTTCCTTTAGTCATTTTAAACCACAGAAGAATTATCATATCGTTTTCACTAATATATTGATAATTTCTTCCATATGGAAAGTAAAGAAAGGACGATGTATAATTGAGGCAAGTCAATTAATAATATACGAGTTCCTTTAGTTATTTTAAGCCATACAAGGATTTTCATATCGTTTCTCATACATATTAATAATTCCTTCCTGAAGATGTATTATGTATGCATATTGTATTTATAAAAGGTAGGGAAAAAACGACGTTACTGTAAATCAAGACATAAAATATATTTCGAGCGCGTATACATTGCGAACGATGACTTCAATTTATGACAAGCATCAAAATAATATACTACGCGAGTGTATATCTTAAAAAGGCCTACAGAAATGTATATATTTATCCCCTAAGGCTAGTAAAAAAATCGTCTATAAAGGCTTATAGTAGTATTAATTACGAATCCGACATACATAGGTTTAATCTAATTATATAATACCCATAATACTAATCAAAATAATAATAATAATTAAGTATAATAATTTTTTTTGTGAGTCTTGCCCAGTATATTTAAGCAGCACTACATTTAAAACGGTTGTCCAATAATTAACAAACGAAATATTTTAAAAACGGTGTGGATCAAGAGTCTGCAGTGACTCCCCGAAATGTCCATAACGGTGTTATTACAAAAAGTTAAATACGTATTAAATACTTGCTTTAAAACGGTTACGTACTAAGTGCACCGCGCTCGCCCGAGTCAAGTACACGTTATCCCTTTTTCGCAAGTCTAACCTAACGTAACCAAAGCGAGACAAAAGAGCAAGATGGCGAACATTCAGCGAGCGCGGTGTATTTAAAACGTAACCTTTTTAAAGCAAGTATTTAATACGTATTTATCTTTTTGGTAATAACACCTTAAAGGTTTAAGCTTCATAGAATCGAATGTAGACCTAATGAGACACAGGTTAACAGACTTTTGGCAGAATAAGCTTAAAAAATACCTGAATTATTAGAAAACTTTAAAAAATAACAAAGTATGTATTGTAAAATCAGAGTTTTTATGTAAAATTATTTTTTCATTGATACGAACTCTTTTAACAAAACCATGAAATTTACAAGGTCATGGAAAAAAATTAAAAGCATGATCTGCAATCTGGATGTGGGTGTTAAAAAATCAGCCGATGGGTTAATAATACATAAATAATACATTATACCCTTCTAAAGCCCGGGGCAAATTGCTACTAATAAATAAATTGCATATTTTTGAGAAATAGATTTAAAGATTAATGGTAGTAGAGCCACGCTGAAACTATTATTGGTTTCAGCATGAATGGGTCGGCTCGCCCGGGGTAGTACCACCCTCTCATAGAAAACCGACGTGAAGTAACAGTGCTTGCCTTGTTGCGTTTCGTTCGGTCAGTGAGAGCGCCGGAGACCCATCTCCCCTCCCCTCTCCTCTCTCCTCTCCTTTTCCCTCCCCTAACCCTTCCCTCCGAAAGATGGCAACGCACTTACGACTCCTCTGGGGTTGTTAGTGTGCCTGGATGGTGGTGATCACTTAACAGCAGGTGACCCACCTGTTCGTTTGCCACCTATGACATAAAAAAATAAAATAGAATCAATGGCAAATAAATTAATAACTTGTCATAATAACACATTTCAATGAACAAGATCGATAAATATTAAATTAATGTAATTTTATAAAACATTATTTTTTAGTATTTTTTTTAACATTATAAATTTGGACTTGATGAATTCTTTTATTAACAGTAGTCTTAACTGTTTGTGACAGTTTGTTACAAAAACAGCTATCTACGTATGCGAACTTATGATTAAATATGATTAAACTAAGCGACAAAGTCAGATTTTGAATGTTGGTGTTGTTCAATGTACCAGGAAATCATAATTATTGAGAAAATTTAGATTCGAAGGTGAACAATTTACTTTAGTTTTAATATTTTCTGTTACATTTCCGTATTAACCGGGTTATCAAGGTTGCGTGTGCCGCGGTGGCGACCGGTCACGCAAATTTAACCCACGTATGCTTATCTTATCGCCGGTTCGGTCGGTAACTTGTACCGGCCACACTTAACTACTTAAAACATTAACAAAGCCACTAGTTCCGTGTCATCGGAATTTTTATGATGGCCTGGTACATAATAACGGCTGGACATCAAAAATAACGTGGCAAAAGTTATTTCTAGATACTTGGTATATATGCACGGTGTTTTACTGGTAACAAAAACACAATTCGGCAACACGAGCCAACTAAACTTCAATTTGCTTACTGCCATGTCGAGTAGGTAGTGATATTACAAATTTCTTGCGATCATTTCAATGAACTAACAAGATGGTGGTTTAGTGATCACCACCGTCCATAGACACTTGCCACCCCAAGGGAGGGGCAAGTTCATTGCCAGCCTGTTTGGGGGGTTTGGGGGAGTAGGGTAGGGGGAGAGGATGGGGAGAGCAGGGGAGGGTGGGGAGGTGGGTAACCGGCGCTCTTACTGATCGAACGAAACGCAACAATGCAAGCACTGTTACTTCACGTCGGTTTTCTGTGAGTGAGTTTCTGCTTTGGTCTCTAACTCTGGTCTGGTCTCTAACTAAAATGTACATTAACGTGAGCGAAACTGCGAGTAATAGCTAGTAATAAATATAAATAATACATCATGGCACCTATTTAATGCCTGCTTATTCTATCTTTCCTACGTTTTAAAGCAGAAGTAAGCCCGTCCACGATAGTTAGTATGATTTAAGTATGAGAGAACGTTTCATCAGATTTTAATTTTAAACAAGTGGTAATTATTGCCGAATAAACCAAAACAATTTATTTTGTATCGAAATTACTTCCTTTTTACTAAAATACACGTATGGACGAGAATATTTTCAAGCTTAGCCGTTGGTCACGACTTGTTGCCCTCTAATTTTACTCATTGTAATTTGGTTTACTACTATTTAATCCATTGTAAGTTTGTAGGGCGTTTTCTAAAGCATATCTGGTTAGCTACCACCCTCAAGTTGGAAATCCGTCGCCAAGCATCTATGTATGTATGTATGTGTATGTATGCTCCTGACCGTTTTCGGCCACAGTGACTGCTTCAACTCCAGCGCTCGTGTGCTTTCATATGGCTAATACAGCTAATTTTCTTACGGAAGGTGCGTGCACATAGTACACAAGTGAGAACACCATTCTCGTAGGTATAATTGATTGCCGCTGGTGGTCGGGCTTTCAATTCATCACGTCTAATATCAAGTGCAGCACGTCGATGTTCTACGTAAGTCTGGACTCTAGTTGCCACACGAGCTCTCCATTCTGGACGTTTAGCTGCTAGAACCTCCCAGTGTGAAGGGTCTATGTTACACTTTTTCATGTAACGCTTATGCACATCGTTGTATCTGAGTAGTTGATCGCCCTGCTTACGCTTGCCGTCTTCGAGTTCAGAATAAAAGATGCGCTTCGTAAGTCGCTCTTCCGCCATGCGTGACACATGACAGCACCAACGAAGCTGTCGTCGCATCAAATACGCTTCAATGTCACACACATAAGCTCGCCGTAACACTTCGGTGTTTCGTACGCGATCAGACCAATGAATCTTTAAAATGTTTCGCAGACATTTGATGTGGAATTGGTCTAATGTGCGGATGTGACGACTATACACGGTCCACGTTTCTGCGGAATATAAGATATTAGGGAGCACTATAGCCATATATATTGAGATCTTGGTAGCCAG
This sequence comes from Antheraea pernyi, assembly GCA_015888305.1. NCBI lineage: Eukaryota > Metazoa > Arthropoda > Insecta > Lepidoptera > Saturniidae > Antheraea > Antheraea pernyi. The sequence goes on along the minus strand of MU159103.1, from coordinate 297,984 downwards.
ATTCAAGTCACGTGAGCAGAAAACCTTGGAATATAGTTTTCCAAAAGCTGCTGCTGCAGCACTGATTCTGTAATTATTTTCGAGATCCAAACTGCAGCTGGAAGGTAGTGAGCTACCCACGTACCGAAACGTACTTACCTGCTTCAGCTTATGCTCATCAAGTTCGATAGCCAATGTTTTATGACAGTAAGAGTCTAAGGACATCACCTCTGTTTTCCTTACATTGATCTTTAGGCCGTATTTACGACATGACTCATAAAAGTCAGACATAAGGAGTTGCAGATATTCTGGTGTTTCCGTCAAGAAACACAAATCATCCACATATAGGATCTCAGTGACTATTGCGTAAGACTTACAAAGTTTGTGAGTGCTTGGAATCTGGCTAAGCTGAATAGGTTGCCATCAGTGCGAAAACGGATGCGAACTCCTAAAGAAGTTGTCTGCAAAACTTCCCAGATTACAATTGCAAAGTACAGAGCGAACAGTGTAGGTGCCAGGATGCACCCTTGCTTCACCCCATAGGTGACGGGGAAGAATTTAGACTGTTCGTTATGGACGACGACACAACATTTCATGTCGTCATGTAAAAGTCTCAGAAGTTGCACATACTTATCCGTACACCCAATCTTCTTAAGCACAATCCAGAGTGCTTCTCGAGGTACGCAGTCAAATGTTTTCTCATGATCTACGAAGCAAACATACATTTGACGATTCTGCTCTCTGCTCTTTTCTTGGAGTTGGCGTACTGAGAATATAGGCTCACACGTACCTCGATTTGGCCGGAAGCCAAACTGGGTTTCTGGCAAAAGCTTTTCAGAGAGATCTTTGAGACCGTTTTAAAGCACTCTAGCAAAGACTTTTTCAGGGACTGATAGTAAAAAAATACCACGGTAGGAATCGCAAAGAGAACGGTCACTCTTATTTTTATATAAGGCTCTGATTTGGGATACTTTGAAGGAAAGTGGGACGCTTTCTTTCGTTCACATAAGATTAAATAATTCCCATATGCATGAATGCAATTCCTCACCGCCATACTTAAGGAGTTTTACTTATACACAATCAACGCCAACCGCACGTTTATTATGTTGCTGATCGATAGCAGAACCTACTTCGTCATATGACAGCGGTTCATCCAGCTTAATAGCAGTAGGAAATTGAAGTATCGAACGAATATATTCTAGATCGACGAAACGATCTACATTAAGCAAGGAGTTGAAATGCTCTAACCATCGTTCCAGCACTTCTTCTTTGGTTTTGAGGAGGCTTTCATCTCTTGCAGATTTCATAGGTACTTTTACAAGAGAGTAAGTACCAATTAATCTTCGATCCTCGCTATAAAATGTACTTAGCTGGTTGGTGTCTGCCAGCCACTGCATATGTCGAGCTCTATCCTGCCACCATCGATGTTTTGTCTCCCGTGTTAGTCTCCTCAATACCAGTTTACTTTCTCTGATCATCCTAACTTTTTCACCTTAATTGCTAGCGTTATATTGCCGAAGGAGACACCGGTGTTTATCGATTGCCTCTGTCAAAACTCTATCATTCTCATCAAATCTATCATGTTTCTTACTTACATTTAAACCCAATATTTCTGTAACGGTACTTAAAACTTGAGAAGATAGAGTTTGCCAGTCAATATCCGCATCATCGGTCCTCTTATTAACTATTAACGGCAGAACATCTATATATAATAGGTGTTTACCTTTGAAATTGCCGTTCTGCAGTACTCGCCATTTCAAATCAAAATAATTTTTGTTTGGCTAAGAATTCTAATTTCCAATTAATTTTATTTTAAAAACATGGAATTCTTTTTACAAAAGTAGTCATTTGTTTATTGATTAGTGTTACATTTTCATCGCAATTTAATCGTTTTTGTCATCATGGATAAATTAAAAATTGGAGTAATTATGGAATATGAGTACCGTCGTGGCAGCAACGCGGCACAAGCGGCACGCAATATCATCGACGTTTACGGAGCTAACACTACAAACCAACGCACCACCTGTTATTGGTTTGCCCGCTTCCGTTCTGGGAATTACGACATGAAAAATGAACCTCGCGGTCGTCCGAAGACTTTGGTCGACAATGACGAATTAAAGGTGACTGTGGAAGCTGATGAGACACAATCTACTACTGAATTAGTAACAGCTTTCGACGTTAGCGTCAAAACAATATTGGTCCATTTGCATCAAATTGGCAAGGTAAAAAAGCTTGGAAGCTTCCTAAAAGGAATTTTGAACCGCATTGTTTCCTGCGATGAAAAATGGATTCTGTTTGATAACCGCAAGTGCTCAGTAAGTTGGTTGGATCCTGGTTCCGCACCTAAACAATGTCCTAAACGAAAACCTTGCGCCTACAGACTACTACGTTTTCCAGAATTTGGATAACTCCTTGGCGGGAAAAAAATTCAATACCCGAGAGGCAGTACAAAATGCCTTTGAAGAATTTGTTGCCTCCCGTCCAGCTGATTTCTTTAAGAAGGGCAATAAACTGCCACTGCGTTGGCAAAGATGCATTGATTGCATGGGTGATTACTTCGATTAATACAAATAAAAAATACATTTAAAAAATTCGTTTAAATTTTTTCATACAAAACGGCAATTTCATAGGTAAAGACCGATATAAAGCATCTATAATTGTGTTCTGAGAGCTGAATTTGAGAACCAGTTTCTCTAGGTTTAGCGTATTTACCGTCTTAGATTACATCATAATTTAACATTATTGTGGTAGTCAAACGCTAATATATATATATATTTTTTTAATTACGGCAGAGCGTAATTATATATATATATATA
>MU159103.1:196098-293356 GCA_015888305.1 Antheraea pernyi | reverse complement strand
TGCACGTGGTGCACCCTGCTGAGTAACGAACGAGGCAGTGGCGAAAGCGGGGTGGTAGGGTTTTACAGCCTGACTGGGTCGCAACCACCATGTATTTGGCGAAAAAGCCCGTCATAGTGATTCGCTTTTGCGAGTCGCGTTTCGGGATCAGCCTGTGCATATCCAGCTTTTCGCAGGCCGGCATGACAGCGGCGACCGGCGATGGATAGTATATCACTCGGTGGTCGCCGTTGTTTTTGGATTGTACTGTGCTTACCATCAGGCGCAGTGCAGTCATTTTGCCGTGCTATCTTATTTATGTATCTTTAATATGGTGGCGCTAGTATCAATGTGTATCTCTAATATGTTGGCGCTAGTGTCGATGTATATTTATAATATGGTGGCGCTAATATCAATGTTCCGGTCGTGTTGTAGTCAGTAAAATGTAAAATAAAATAATGTAAAATAAAATAATGTAAAAATGTTGTAGGTGGTAGAAGCACGCTGTAGCTATCACTGGTTTCTGCACGAATGAGTTGGCTCGCCCGGGGTAGTACTATCCTCTCATAGAAAACCAACGTGAAGTAAGAGTGCTTACATTTTTGCGTTTCGTTCGGTCAGTGAGAGCGCAGGAGGCCCATTTCCCCTCTCCTCCTCCCTCCCCCTCTCCACTCCTTCCCCTCCCCAACATAGGCTGGCAACGCCCTTTCGACTCCCCTGGTGTTACTAGTGTTTATGGACGGCGGTAATCACTTAACACCAAGTGACCGGCCTGCTCGTTTGCCTCCTATAATAAAAAAAAACATAAGGTTTCACACGGACGAAGTCGCGGGCACAGCTAATATAATAAATATAGAGACTATTAAGATAAATATACGAAACGTATGTATATAATTATGAGTCGTATGAAATAAAAGCGTCAAAGCACGTGCGACTTGTAATTTGGTAACTTGCAAATATTAAACCGACGATATTCGAAAAGATATTTTGTTATTCACATATTCATCTCACGTTGATATATCTGAGATTATATATATATATATATATTTGCACATTTCAATATTTGTATCATCATTATGTACTATAAAACAAATTCCTCTGCCACGTCTGTCTGTCTGTGTTTTACTTCCAACCACTTATTTCAAAACTTGTTATTATATACACTAAGTTTAGATTTGTTTATATAATAGGGGGCAAACGAATATGCGGGTCATCTGATGTTAAGTGACCCCTCCATTGCCCTCCATTGATACTAGCAACACCAAGGGAGTCGCAACTATGTTTGCTAACATGTGTTTGGGGAGGAAGGAGAAGGAGATTAAACTAATGTGTTAGGTATAATTAAATATTGTGATATAAGTATATAGATATAAGTAAATGCACAGCCGCGAATACATTTAGTATTTGATACAGCTATCTACGAAAATACAGTTCAATGATGAAGGTGATAAGTTGATGATATAAATGATTTTTTTATATGAATGGTGGCAAACGAACAGACGGGTCATCTAATGGTAAGTAATCACCGCCGCTAATGGACTCCTGTGACACAAGGAAAAAATATGGAACGCTTCACGATTTTATGTGTCATCCTTGCGCAAGTACCATGCTAATCGACTCTGTCTCGTTCCAATTTTAGTATATACTAACTGTGCCTGCGACTCCGTCCGCGTGGAACCTAATGTAAGCAGTGACTAATAAAATTATCCGAATGTATAAAGTCCATTTACTTATTCACTTTTCTATCGTACTTAAGTCGCATCGTCATAAAAATTACAACAACTTTGATAGAGTAAACCTATTTTAATGAAACCAAGACTAAATGTTACTCGAGCTTTATGATTTTCTTGGTGAAGTTTTATCGTGAACACTGTACTTTAGCAGTGATGCGTGTTCAAACAGACAGACAAACAGATATTTCTAAAAATGATTGAAATGTATTTTATTACCTATTTCAAGACACCTGCAACAATTTTTTTCACAATAATCTGAAAAGTACAGACACTTTAGATTTACATTGCTATTATATGTATAGATATAGAAGAAGATACTGCCGAAGTATAAAACTAGACTGTAATAAGGTGTGTTTAAAAATAAATGAAGAGGCCTTTTATTTGCTACAATGGAATTTATATACTATTACAGTTTTTTTTTCAAGAACTATATGATACTGCCTCTTTGTGTTTAAACTATCGTCATCTCTATTTTAAATTTTAGTAGTACTCGCATCAGCGGCGTAGGCCTCCCCCAAATTTCTACATTCATCCATCCTTGACGCTATTCTAGACCATTTCTCACCACACCATTCTTTAAAAACATCACTCCCTCTTATTGGGCCTTCCTTTTTTAACAGACTTAAAAAAAAGGAGGTTATCAAATCGACTGTTTTTTTTTAAAATGTTTGCTACCTCATAACTTTGGACTGGGTGAACCGATTTTGATTATTCTTTTTTTATTTGAAAGCTGGTACTTCTCATGTGGTCCCATTTCAATTCAATTCATTTCAATTTGGTACCGACTTCCAGTACATCTCTAGGTAGCACACATATCCATATGTTTTATTTAATTTGGTTAATTTGATAAACTATTTATTTTCCGCTTTTTAGTGTCTTATGGGTTTTTAATTGATATTGAAGTCGGTTAATACTTTTTTTTTTAAATTTACTTTATTTCTTTTAAAGGAAGAAGCAGAAGGTACTTATCTACATAAAAAGTCCAAAGTCAAATGCTAGTGAAATTGAAATGTGGCGTCATGAAAATACCTCCTTTCTAATAAAAAAGAATTAGCCACATTGGTTTATAAATCATAAGTTCTGGGGTAAAAAGGAAAAAACAGCAGAGTTGAAAATTTCCTTTTTGAAGTCAGTTAAAATTCCTAATTATCGAAATCAAACGATATGAAACTCCACTGGCATATAAATCTATTATTGTATAACCTTTATTACTATTATTAATTACTTATTATATTACAATTATATAACTTTTTTGCGGATATACATGTAATTATCACGAATGTATTAATAAAGTGTGTTAATATTATGAACTGAAACTTGGTCTTTAGTGATTCGCAAGGTCCTGAAACTGTTCGTGCGGCCCGTTTTTGTAATATAAATATGGCGTATACATAAATAGGTTAAAATTACACTAAAGTAATTAGCTAATATAAACATACAATGTTAATATGAATACGTAATTAATTTTAGTAAGTGTTATGAATTTATGTAGTATTTAAATTCAAGTGTAACTTGCAAGATAAAGTCAGGGTTAAGAGATGGGCGTCGTAGATTATATTATACTTGTTGTATAACATAGCGACGCGACTCATTTGTACTTGGCTAATAAGTTCAAGGTATCTTAATAATAGTTGTAAATAAAAATGTGTCCAAAATTCAACTTTTTTCAGCGACTTTGTTGTCACAGAAATAGTTTTGCTATTTCAATGGAACAGCGGATTCAATTGGTAATGGTTGTCATAAATCCTTAAACAGTATGATCGTTTATCGATTTTAAATAGTTTCTATTTAATTTTAACAATGTTTCTTAGAAAAAAGCATAGCAATATGTAACCCAAATAATACCCTGGAAAGTCCTTTATTTGCAAGCAAAAGTTTCATCAACATCAGCTTCGTTGTGTTTTGTGTTCGAATAAACAACTGTCAGTTCAATTATAATTATTTTTATAGATAAACTAGCCTCCGCTCGTGCCTTCGTCCGCGTGGAGCACTTTCGGCTAACGGTAACACGTAGCGGAAGATTTCAAGAGGGAAAAATACGCCGATTTTGAAACATTCTTCATCGGTGCTCCGCTCCCATTGGTCTTAGCGTGATGATAGCCTATAATCTTCCTCGATAAATGAGCTATATAACACTGAAAGAATTCAAATCGGACCAGTAGTTGCTGAGATTACCCCTACAACGTCACAAACTCACAATATAATAATTAGTATAGATAAATTAAAAAAAGAAAGAAAAGAATAATGTTGATAAGCCAGCTCTGCAATAGTAGTGAAAGTATTTTTGAAGCTAACGAGTGCCTCTGAGAAGCTAAATTGAAAGAGACATTTCGATTTTCATAACCACAAACTATCGTTCAGAGAAATTAAAGTAAGCTATTGTTTCAATCATGTACTCGGGAAGGCGTTCTGATAAACTAACATACAATAAACACAAGCTAAAGCTGGATATCATTGTATTATACAACTAGTTTTACCGGTAAATCTACACACAGCGGTGTTTAAATCCAAGGTCTATGTCAGATGAATGATATACAATCTTCTCTCTGCATACATAACCAACTAGGATTACGAGTTATTCTTGTAAAATAATTACATAATCAGGTAGACAGATAAATATATATATATGAACAAGATTGAAGTGTTTGTCTCCAGATTCTTGACTTTTCTACGTATCATTACGGTTTTCCCTGTGTGTTAAGCAATAATGACAAAATTAACTGACGTAGGCTAAAACCAGTAAAAGAGTTACGGGTATAAAAACGTAAAAAAGTAAACATAAACAATAAAACATAAAAATAATACAAGTGTATACTTGTAATAAACTAGAACTTTTAAAACGTGATTTTCGTTCGTTAAGCAGTACATCGCACCGAATTAACATCTGGCGCTTGCCTAGATCGGCTGGGTTGCCAGATGTCGAACAATCTCAAGGTACTATTTTATTTTCAAGTTTTACATCCGGTTTTGTAAAAAATCTTTCAAGATTGGTTTTATTTTTTCTAAAACAGGATTAAACTATTCGTATAAATTGCTAAGTTTAATATTTTATTGTAAAGTTGTTCAATTCGAAATTCTACTTCCGAAAAATCCAATTTTCAAATACAACTTATTCTTTAAAAGCGTATAAATTGATAAATAATCATGAAAAAAATTGTGTTCACATTTATATCTACTAGAAGTGCAATTAGGCTGAATATGAATGCAGTTTGGAGTCCGGTGAAGCTGTTAAGGCCTTGCTAGGCCAATAGCGTAGCCAGTTCAATAAAAAAAGCTGAATATCAACGAATTTCTGAACCTGACTTTATTATGGTCAGCTTCACGTGAAATGTCCCAGGCGTTAAATATTATGGAAAAAATTACAATAAAAAATATTTAAACCGATAATTTCGTTCGATATTAGGCTGTCAATCAGATGCCATATTTAGATATGATAAAGGAAGTGAACAATGGACGCTTGAAATAGAAAATTCTGTAATTTTATTTCATAAAATTAATAATTATTCTCTCTGGGAAGGCACGACTGACATGTTGTGCTGATATTTTGGGCAGTTATGCCAAATTGACGAGTTGGAATGAGAAAAGTTCAAAACTTAGTTACACTACGGTCACAGTGTAGTGTAAAGTTATGTAATAAAACATATTAAAACGTAATTCAGGTACTGTAATATAATTTATTGATATTTATAAGCGTGGTTCCCAATATATATATATATATATTGGGAACATATATATAACATATACTACCGCCCAGATTTGATAAATATATTTACCTTATAATTGTATAGGAAATGAATTTAGGAGGACTGTATCCACCACTCACCCGCACTAGGAGATCCTCTTCTTCGGGGTACCCCGGCTTGGTTCGTGGCTTAGATCGCTGGTTTGTTAATAGTAGGACACAAAGTTTACACTGGCACTTAATTTCTTTTAATAGTTTGTTAGATAGCTGTACCGGTTTTGCAATGTTTATTAGCGCAGATAACTCAGAGCGGTTTTGTATGTTGCTAGATTCAAAGGTAAACTGTGTTGCCTTAGAGGGCAGCACTTGCGAACGTTTTTAAAGGTGCGTTCACGAAAATTAGTGGACAGATACATTCCTTTTAAACGATAAAGTAAATATGAAAATAAAAGATTTGTGCTAACATATAAATTACTACAGATAACAAAAGTACGGAACAATATATATATATATATATATAAAACAGGTAAATGCATGCAATTGCCGCACCCCACAATAGTGAGACGCTTAGGAGGGTCGGCATGATAGCGACGACTGCCGTTGCTATTTAACACCGACGCTCGCCGTAATTTTGGACTATACTGTACATTCCATCAGGTATTAAGCAGTCATTTTGAGGAAATAGTATAAAAATATTACCCTGTCAGTAAATACTAGAAATTGTGATAAACTGGTCGTCCCATGTTTCAGACTCAGTAAAAAAAAGTCCCAGAGCTTATGACCGATTTGCCGGACTGTAAGTTTAAGTGCCATGTCAAGCGGGTTTTAGTGTCAAAAGGCTATTACATAGTGGATCAATATATGAACGATGGTGATGTCTGGAATTTACTCCTTTTTGCGACCCCCACTAAAAAGACTGTGACGTGTGATGTATTCTAAATATATATATATATATATATATATCAGTATCAGTTTTTGTACCGTTCGATTGGTACTCATGAAAATTAGTATGCAGAGAATATTTACAAAATATCTATTTTGTTATAGCTAAACAAATAATTACTATAATGATAAACGCGTGCGAAGCAGCGGACATAGCTAGTATGAATATACAAGTAAATACAAGTATTTAATTACCGAAGGCTTACTTTGAGAAAGACCACGTCAAGGTATTTTTTACGTAAAGTTCAAGCTCGTTGTGAGATTTAAACTTTAATAAATATAACTTAAAATATTATTCATTCTTTTAAAAATTGAAATCTTTAAGATTATTAAATTCCGTTTCCTTCGGGCATTATTATTCCATTACAGAATGTGCAAGCTTTTTAAATATATACATAAGCTAACAATACCCGGTAACATTACTCGCAAATATTTAATTTTTAAAATTCCGAATTACTATGGTACCGTAAACTTGAAAAAAGTTGTATTATTATTCGTGTTGACCGTTGCTTTTGAAGCCGACCGTCCAACTGAGCTACACGGCCCTACATGTCGCGGCCATAGGAATTTACAGCTAGACCGTACTCGGTCTTGCTCGGCTTTCGAGTTCCCGATCGGTCAGCCCTCACTCGCCAATACAATTACTTCGTTCTCGCTTAGCTTACATTTTGTTTGGTTATTGCTCTGCTCCTAATTGTTATAGCGTAATTTTAAATAGTCTATAAGCCTCCTGATTAAATCTAATATATAAAAATCTCGTGCCACAGTGTTTGTGTTCGAACTCCTCCGAAACGGTTAGACCGATTTTTATGAAAATTTGAAATGTATATTTAGTAGGTATGAGAATAGGTTGTAAAGTATATTTTATACCTCTGGGTGCTTAGAGTGTCCCTATACAGTTTTTTTTCTATTTTTTTTTAAATTAGCCATTAAAAGATATCTATAACCCCAAATTTACACCCTACTAACCCCACCCTCCCATTTTTTATTCGGGGCTTTATAGACTTATTGATGAAGACTTTTCGCAAACCAACTAGGTATGTGTTCGAGTGAATCCCTGAATTGTTTGGTTTCACAATTGGAAACGGCAGGTGTCGCTGCAATCGGGTTTTAGTTTTAAAAAAAAAATGAGTTTGGAAATACAATTGGAACCGGTAGGAACCGATTTCTCGCAGACGAAGTGCTATAAAATGCAAAACAAATAAAAGAACCAACCAATCGCTTAAGCTTTTCAATATTATTGTATACATTGCTGAACTTATAAAAGAACATTTATTCTCGGATGTATTCAGTTTCAAGGGAAATTGAATTCTTGAAAATAGCCGTATAAATTTTCATTTGTTGATTGCTAAAAAACTCTCAAGTGTCGAATACAATTACGCTGTTTTTCGAACTGTATTGGCTTGGCAGAAAAGTTAGAGCATCATTCACGACCAAGGAGCGCGTGTAAGAAAATTTCACACATACTTTTATCGTACATTCGGCTGAGATGCAAAAGTTATAGGACCAAAGCATCCACAGAATTATCAAAAGGAAATTTTTAGTTTTCCAAAAAGTATGATGATATTGTTTAGGAGATGGTGTTAATTTAATATTTGCTGATTACGTAAACGTTTGACCACAATTTCATTTGATGTTAAATAACGATGTGGTCTAACATGATAAACACGATAATCCTAGAGGGGGCTGGCTCTCAAGTGGACCAGAATACATTAATAGGTGCTTAACGACAGATCTTCAACTTGAGGGTGGTAACTAGCCATCGAGAAAGCTCTATCGCTCTGGAAAATGTGTTAGTATGCTTGATCTTACATCACAATATATAAAAATCCAGTGTATGATGTTTGTTCACGATGAACTCTGAAACTACTCAACAGATCTTCACGAAGCGTTGGCTTTTATATATAATTCAGTCCAACTTGAGAGATAGGATATATTATATTTCCATTAATGCCTGTTAGTGCCATAATTAGCCATAATTAGTGCCTGTTGTAAAAGACAAGACTGGGGACACATCAGACCTTTCGAACTACAGGCCCATATCACTTGCTACTGTCATTGCTAAGGTGCTGGATGGTCTGCTTGACAGGCATATGGCGACCCGCATCCAATTACATGATGCGCAGTTTGGGTTCAGACAGGGTCTTTCCACCGAAAGTGCTATATTGTCTCTCAAGCATACTGCTAAATATTATACGTCTAGGAAAACACCCGTTATCGCGTGTTTCTTAGACCTTTCCAAAGCGTTTGACCTCGTGTCTTATGATTTATTGTGGCAGAAATTGATAAAAGATACCTCAGTGGATAGGGAAGTTATATCAATATTACAGTATTGGTATAGCAATCAGACCAACAGTGTTAGATGGGCAGGATCATTATCAAATAATTATAAGCTGGAGTGTGGAGTGAGGCAGGGTGGCCTGACTTCTCCGCGCCTCTTTAGTTTGTATATAAACCGTTTGATCGCTGACCTCAGCAATACTTTTCAAGGTTGTTATATAGACGGGGTATGCGTTAACAATATTAGTTATGCTGATGATATGGTGTTGATGAGTCCTTCGATCAATGCTATGATGAATCTGCTCACAATTTGTGAAAGATACGCGGAGGCACATGGACTCAAATATAATGTTAAGAAGAGTGAGGTACTAGTCTTTAAGGCAGGCACTAAGACCTATCCAATTACACATCAGTTGAAACTGTGCGGATGCCCCTTAAAGCAAGTTACTGATTTCAAGTATCTGGGTCACTGGGTATCCGATGATTTGAAAGATAGCCTGGACATTGAACGTGAGCGCAGGTCGTTGGCTGTCCGCTGTAATATGTTGGCTCGCAGATTTGCTAAATGCTCGACTGAAGTGAAGGCTACGCTGTTTACAGCGTACTGCCAGTCATTTTATACATGCAGTCTGTGGATCAACTATACGCAGAGGGCATACAACGCTCTGCGTGTACAATATAATAACGCATTCAGGGTGCTGATGGGCTTGCCGCGCTATTGCAGCGCCTCAGGCATGTTCGCGGAGGCAAGAATTGATGGCTTTCACGCCATCATGCGCAAGCGATCTGCCTCAATGATGCGTAGGGTACGTGCCAGCACCAACAGTATCCTGAATACTGTAGCAGACAGGTGGGACAGCCTCATACTGGAACATTGGGTACGCCTACTACTTTTCTAAGTTGTGTGTATACTAACCAATGGACTTTTTGTCTGTAATAAAATATTTTGATTTGATTTGATTAATGGCCTCAATTTTTTTAAATTGCAAATTAAACGATTGTCAATGTTAATTACTGTTATTTATTGTAAGTTCAATCAGTTTCGAAAAGATGGCGCTTTGAATTAATTTGTTAATAGAAAACTGTAGGACCGAACGTTATAGATACCTCATAGATGCCGCCACGTAATAATTTTAAATTTCTTTTTTAATAATTGAGCCACAGCAACGCGTGGCCTTATCAGCTAGTTATATAAGATAATCAGATCATCGTTTTGCAAATTGTAGCTAATCAGTTCACCAGTCTTGTCAGTGTCAGCTAAACTATGATTAACGATGGAAACCTTAACAAAACAGTATTGATAACGTTCCCTTTGTCAAGGTTTAATCGGTAATTAGCCCTATCTTCGCTTCTAATTGCTTAACACAGCTCGTCGCCTCGTCGTGGTAGCGCCGAGCAACGGCTTTGTGTATTTAAATACAAAACAAAGGGATTTAACATTTTCTAAGACAACTCTACGACCTTAATGGACCTTAAGTTCAGATAAATAGGTTCAGATGAGTCATTCCTAATTCATTTGATTTGTCGCTGATTGATATAAATGAGGCAATGCTAACGAATAAAAAACTATGTACTAGAGAAACAAGCCTTCTTCTTTGTACCTTAGCAAGTAATAATCTTTATTTAAAACTAGCCGAAACCCACTATATCGTTTGCGTGTTCTTGCGTATGTGCATCATACTGCTTACCCCATTTGTAGGAAGAAAACACTCATCGCTAAGTGCGTAACGCTTATAAAAATCGTAATTTTCTAAAGCTTTTAATATCTCTTTAATAACTCTCTATCGTGATATCTTTTTAAGATAGTAGTTACTACGCGATACAGTGACACTGCATTCACTAGTTTCCTGCAGACACCACACTGCACTCCACACACGTGCACACACACGGTACATACACTGGTTCTCTAAGGGACCCTTTTTCCTTTTTGGTTAGTTAGTCTTAACCGAAATTGTCGGACCCTATATACATATAAGATTTAGTGCGACACATATGAAGGTATGCATGTCTGTCTCACTAAAATATACAGAATCAATTTAGCTCAGATGGTTAGTTTTAGTTCGATCTGCATTATATCCAAGGTAACATCGTAAGCCGACGTTCGGTCACTCTGGCACCCTTGAGCTTGTTGCCATTCGGTTGAGTACCCTAAGGGCTCGCCCTAAAAGCCCGATGAAGCTATAAGGGCTCGTCAGGCCAACAGCGTTTAGTTAGTTCGAAAAAAATATATAGAGGGGAACCTTATTTTAAGTGCTGTTAAGTTGAGAATGGTAGCTAGTCAGGCGAACTTAGAAAAACCCTACCATTGTGTTATGGTTTCATGACGATGTTTTCTTTTACCGAAAGCTACGACTCCGTTGCAAGGATTCAAACCTACGTTTATCGACGCGGCGTCCGAACACGCTATCAACTAAGCCATAATTTTAATGTATATATAGATGTGGTTACTGAAATCATGTTATTGACTTAGTGTTTGTACTGATAACCTAGTGACTCTTACTTATTATACTACCTTACCATTGCCTTGTAGCTGTAGCTTGTAGCTGATAACCAATACTAAATTACTGCCGGCTATCGAATTATTAGTTTGATGACTTACTAGTTGGTCTCTAGCTAGATACAATGTTTTCTCATTTGGATTCAGTTTGTATCATTTGTAAATTCAGAATTGCGTTTACTGTTTGTATTCGATTTTATTGTTACAATTAGGAGTGAAATATTTTGAATACATTATTTTAGACCATTAAATTACTGTTCAAAACGTAACGCGTAACGTAACTACGGCAAACGGCGCATTGTTCCTGATACAATTGTAGTCCGGTGAAGCTGTTAAGACCTTGCTAGGGCAATAGCGTAGTCAGTTCGAAAAAAAGAAAAAAGTTCCCGATACAATTTGTTCCCCACCGTGCCCATAGAATTTTTACTTCATTAATGTAGCCTCGGGCCTCAGTAATGCCGCGTCTTGTCCTAAATTAAATAGAGTTTATTTGATTTTATTCAAGCCAAAAGCTTTCGTCGTGTCGCATTAAGTTGAACAATAATTCTGAAATCTTGTCATCTCTCGACCCCGCGTCGCGCCGGAACTTTAACATCGAAACCCAGCTAAGGGTTGTCTGTCTGTTTATCTTCGTAATTTTATTGAACAATAGAAAATTGTTAGCGATTCGTTTGTTAGACTTTCTTTTATTATTTCAAAGTCTATTACGTTGTTTTCATAATGTAGTTGTATATTTTTTGTTGGAATCGAACAAAGAAGAAACAAACGTTACTGGTTTTAAATCAGACTACTTAGCACGACTTAATTGATTATGTAATTTTCTTAAATTTGTGTGCCTAAACTTGCGTTTCTTTTTTTCCTTTATGTTGTCTAATTATGGTGGTATATTGCGTACTATATATATACCTGTTATTCAGCACAATTGAACGAATGAATGAATAATTCTAGTACTGAAGTCTTCTAGTCGATTATTACTGCCATAGTCGAGTAGGTAATGCTATTACAAGCCTTCTATTCAAAGAAGATGGTGGTCCCCTTTTTAGAACTTTCCAGGGAGTTTTTATCATGCTCACAAATTCATGCTCCGTACTATTATTTTCCATGCACTTCGCTTATGCAGAGTAACTGAACTATATTACGTAAAACGCCACCAATATTATAAAACCTAGAGCCAAATAACACAAGATTATGAACAAAATATAGTCCACTACGTGACATTCCAAGATCCCGCCAAAAACTTTTAAACCACATTTATTTACACGTGTTTGGACCAAACCACAGACAAACAACAGGCACGAAAATTGGTCACAACACAAACAAATTTTAATCATTTTAATGCGGTGCGGTCTGTTTGTAGATAAGCACGTGTCCAAATACAGCCCCTATGCGAAGCTCTTTGTTAACCGTTTTATAAATTAAACGTGGTATTCCTGTTGCTACGGGCAACAGAGAAAAATTGTAATAATCAAGTTTATCTTTGCTTGTGCTTCACTGAAACTTCTAAATATACTGCGAAAGAGTTAACAAAACTCTCTACTTTTCCTCCAAACGACGTCGTAATAACATTTACCAGTGCCTATGTATTATTAATATGAAATTGTCATTCAATACCGCTTGATTAAGTAAATAAGATAGCTTTAGAAAATTCTATGACGATGATTTTTGAAGTGAAACTTCTAATGCGACTTCCAACAAGGTTGCGTTAAACGTTTAACGCTCCCATGGAGGGAGTATGAAAGCACTGTTGCGTTAAACGTTATGCAATCAATTATGAACTGTAAGCAAGGTTAATAAAATTTGTCTTAAAGAAACAATATGATTTCATTAAAAATCAATTTCTACCCCTTCCTATTTTCATTTCCACATTACGAAGTTTCACTGCTTCCGCGCGGAGGGACTCCATATTATTATTTTATAATATTATTATCCATATTTATTTGACTTGTGAATAACGAAACTTTATGACATCAAATGTCACTCAGTTTCAAGCTATAAAACAAACTAACCGAATTTTATAAAAAGTCTATCAAAGTCGACGTTGGTTATTAAATTTTTTATAATCCAAGATAAAATATTCAGACATTGTGATTTCCCTGCTATCGCGTTTTATACTTAATAAAACTTTGTAATAATTAGAATAACCCAAACAAATACACGTTCAAACCAAAACACAACTCAATATAGATACCATTGATATTAAAACATATAGTATGTCTCAAACTTATAACCTTATTACAACTTTTAACATCGAGAAAGTCTGTCCATTACCACAGTATCCTAACACCAGCTTGTTCACTTTTAATAGCACGTATTATGTTTTAAGCCGCTCGTATAATTTACCTAATGTATCTAACAGGCTAATCGGGTGATAGCTATCGGGAAGCGTAGCTTTTTTGGCAGCTTTGTGTATGCCTATCACTACGGCCTTCTTCCAGGCGACTGGAAAGTGGCCCTGGGACATGGCCGCATTGAAGATACAGACCAATAGAGCTATGATGCGATCAGGAAGGAGTCTCAGTACTTCGTTCCTGATCCCATCGGGACCTAGGGACTTCCTAAGCTTTGAACGCTTTATGGCATCCGATACTTCATCAAAATTGATAGGGGAGGATATCAGCCGGGGGTGATGCGAGCGCGCGCTCTACCGAGGACTCGTATAGGGTCAGTGTTTGCTGTGTTCGGTGAACATTGTTTCTCTAGGCTTGCGGCGAGACATTTCGCCCTGTCTATACTATCGAACACGGGACGACCAAAACAAGTATTAGCTAGTGCAATATGCAATAAAGTGACCGCGAATATAAGAAACACTGTATAATTTATTCAATCTCATTCTCTTCCACGTTGAAACATATAGATGTATGTTTATTTCATTTTTTTAAATCGCTTTTCAACTGATAAACGTATCCGATTGAAATGAAATTTGTATACGTTTTACTGACATTGTATACGTCGTTCCAAAATTTCCTCTTAAAAATATTGTTAAAAGTTACGTATCTGTAGAGTTATAATAACGCGATACAAATAATAACGTTGAACTTGATCAAATATAAGTATTCCAAAAACACAGATATACTTAATATGTTTTGTTCAAAGCGTGAACTATCTGTTTTCAATTGTCTATACGCTAGTTGAGGGCAACATTTACGCCGATCCATATAAATGGGCATAAAAGCTCGACACATTCTGTTATGGACTAGAATTACTTTACCCCGACAAAACTATAAGATTTTACTTTGTTCACGAAATTTTACTGTAGATAAATTTCTTAATACCCAGTCACTTTGGCTTGATTATTACTCGAAACCTTTTTTATCGTAATTTATTTAAAGACTAGCTTCTGCCTGCGACTTCGTCCGCGTGGAATAGTAACTTTTGGGCTAACGGTAACTTTAACTCGCGACTTCGTTTACGTAGAAGGTGAAAATATTTTTCAATAATACGTATGTTAACCTCGATTTTGAAATATTCTTCATCGGTGCTCCATTCCTATTCGCCTTAGCGTGATTATATATCTATACCCTTCCTCGATAAATGAGCTATTTAACATTTTTTTTTTAAATCGGTCCAGTAGTCCCTTTTTTTCATTGTAGCACAGCAAAATGACTGCATTATGCGCTTACCATCAAGCACAGTACAGTCCAAAAACAATGGCGACCACCAAATGATACACTATCCATCGCCGGTCGCCGCTGTCATGCCAGCCTGCGAAAAGCTGGATATGCACAGGCTGATCCCGTAACGCAACCCGCAGAAGCGAATCACTATGACGGGCTTTTTCGCCATATACATGGTGGTTGCGACCCAGTCGGGCTGTAAAACCCTACCACCCCGCTTTCGCCATTGCCTCGTTCGTTATTCAGCAGGGTGCACCACGTGCAGGTGAGGTTGGCTTGGGTGTCTCAAGTCTTATGATGTGATTCGACACCCCTTACACCCCAAAAGTTCCTGAGATTAGGTCGTTAGTATACATTTTATTATGAAGAATATGCCAGTCATAGATGAACTATATACAACGTATAAAAAAGTCTCACTATGAAAGGCTTAAGACTCTCAGTTAAAATATTTTTCGAAGATAATTGCCGTATCTAATAATAGGAGCTTGGACAATACATTATCACCTTAAGGTTGTACAAGTATATATCAGAGCGATAATCAGAAAATGCTCTACCAATATGCAATACTCATAATACGACCTTTAATAGATTCGGTTTATGAAAATTTTAATTTCATACTCAATGTTTCAAAAATTCAACTGAATTCAATTTTAAACCGCGTTAGTAAACTTTCTTCATTATCCTGCCAGCCACAGCATAAAGAGGAATATTAGGATGTTTCCCCTTGAATAAATAAAATATTTCTAGCCCCGTTTTATATATTTACAAAGTTCCCTGTAACCTCAAACGTGTATTACGTATTTCTGTGTATACTTCATGCCGTGTATTATAAAGTATACCAGTATGCCACCTTTTTTTTTGTTTTCGGTCGTTGATAAAAATAATAATAGAGTCTTACTGGTAGAACAGAACTAATGAATGAATACAGATAATAAATATATATCTCGATTCATATATCCAAAACTAGAAGTATATACTATTCATTATATATATAGGACAGTCAAATTAATCGAATCGTTGATCTGTTGCTTTCATTTGCCTATCAAGTACCTTTCTAGAAGAACACACTTTACTTCAATATCACCTGATGGTAATAGGAGACAAGGCCGAAGACAGATCGCGAAGAATTCCAGTAAATTACTATTATTTCCAACATGCACCGAAACGAACATATCTATCACACAAAATTTTGGCAAACTGGTAATTGTGGATATATTTCATATCGTAACTACCTAAACTTGAAATGTGAATTGACAATAAGCTACTCTAGAGCAGTAGAAAATGGCATCGAAATATTTTACTTTATTGAAGTAAAATATATATTGTTTAATCATATGAATTGGTGCTTGAACAATATATTTATAATTTGCATGTGTTCATTGGCAAGCGATTTGATAGCAACTACTGCTCCCTTAGTCGTAGTTGATAGGGCTGCGTTAAGGTTATCACCTCGACAATACTCAAAACTTGAAACCAAATTCTTCCACGTGGTTTCGAAGTATAAACGAGGTTTTGGGTTTATTTATGAGGAATTTATTTTTAGTACTTTAATGTGTTAGTATCGTACACAAATGTACGAATTTTCCGACCATTTACTAGCATAGCCTCATATGTGGTTCTCATTGTCGTACTAGGATTAATGAAAATATATCCTTAATACCTATTTATTTCTATGATCAGCCAATTCTAAAATACGCTGCCTAAAAAATTGAATCTTATCATACCGTTTCAATCATACTCTTGTCCGGGCTTCGGTTTTATAACATTTTGCATACAAAAGCGTACGTTTGAAAAGCATACGCGTCCATTTTAGCCTCTCGGTGAGATCGACCTGTGTCGAGTCGTTTGTCTGACCCGGCATAATTAATAAGGTAAACATAAAAATTGCTTCACGATGAAATTGTATCTAATATATTATTTCAAATTATTATTATTTTATTAAACTCATCCAGTTTTCGTACCGGTCATACTACTATGAATAACGCATCATTCTCTGTCGTAGTAATGAACGGCTATATTAATATAATTTTATAATGGTGAAATCATTTTTATTTATTTAAGCCTTTAAATACCACCAAAATAGCTTCCCAGCGTCTGATTGCAGTCTATACAATATACCTATACTGGGTGTTAGGTTAGACGCCGGCAATATTCTTACAGGACAATAAGTAGTCGTTTCTGGTTCTAAATCAATAAAAAAATAGGTACTTAATAACATCAGATGATTTACGTAAAAATTGCGGTGAATCACCACTTTCAATGTGCGCCTCCCTTTTGCCGCGCAGTCCAGCCCGCGTCCCGCACCTCTGCCCGCACCCCGCTTCCTATTGTTCGATCGTGCGGCATTCCAACAATAAGCAGATACGTAATGATTAACCTTAAAAAGCGCCCCTGTAAAGCAGTCCGGTGAAGCTGTTAAGACCTTGCTAGGTCAATAGCGCAGTCAGTTCGAAAAAAAAGGCGCCCGTGTAATGTTGTTCATTGAACCTAGATGAGATTTTTTTACGTTTAAAAGTATCGTTCCCATACTTTTCAAAGTTTTAGAACAAACTTTAACTAAGGTTCTCTTTATTGTTTATTAGTATTTATTTTGATATTATTATTTTATATGTTAAATGTGACCATGAACTATCACACGATTGAACGGTGTTAACCTTTAAACAGTCACCTGGTCATATATATACCAATATTATGGCTTAAACATAACACTAACAACTAATAGTTATCTAATATATAAACTTATATATATTGTCATCGAGGCCTTATTTGTAGAAGAATATTCTATATTTGTTTTAAAAAATGTGGTTATGCTAATCGCGCGTGTTTTCTAGTAATTACTTTCATGAAGTTATCAAATTTAACACTGCTTTTAACCATAATGAAACTTGTACTGATTTCTAAACTGGGAATGAACTATGAACCCAAATGAACTGAAGTTATCGGAGATCTCTGCTCACTTCGTGTTTTAGTTAAGTGAAACTATAATATTTTTATTCTACCATGAATATTACTGTTACAAATCATGATGTCAACGACCTGTTTTGTTTCTAGACTGAATTATGGTTCAGTCTAGACTGAAACACCGTTGTATCCTCATAATTTGTGTTTACGGTTTCTCTCCACGATATCTGTACTTGGGGGGTCTCAGAACTTTCACATTTGAATGTTAAGGATATCGAATTTGTAATTTTTATTATCCTAACAAAGATATACGTAAAAAGAATTGGTTTTTTCAAAAGTATTTGTCATTAAGGCTAGTAATGTTCTCAAAAAACTATTTACATCATGTCGAAATCTACAATATTTTTCATTAGTAAAACGAATTATGGTTTTTCTTATATAATATTAGTAGTCCTCCACGACTTGGTCCTCGTTCTTATTCTTCTTATTTCTACTTTGATCTCATATTTATTGAATATTATTACTGCAATTATGGAAGAGATAATATCATTATTAAATATTATATGTAACTATAACGTTCCAAAAATGTGGTATCCCCTATATTAAAACTTTGCATGTTGTTTTGTGAGCTCGCAGGATTCATGCTCCGTCTTATATTTTCTCATCTACTCCTCTTGTGCACAATAACCAAACTACATTATCTAAGTTGCCAACATTATTACAATGTATAATGTTATATATCCAAAGTTGTGAGAAAAAATTTAAAGCATTATGCCGTCAAAATTCTTCGCCGTTAAATTATAATATAAAACTTAGCAACACGAAAGTATAACTTAGCGCCACCTAATGTCGAATAATAGTAAAATTCACAGCAAACAAAGTTTCTCAGTGAATAAATATGTACAATTGTTATTCGGAAAAGCTATATAAAAAAACGTATGATTTATGAGTAAACACGAAAATATTTTAACAAAAAACTAAGATATATGTGTAGTTATGTAAGCACGTAAGAAGTTATACTTCTTTAACTTAAAAAAGATATTAAATACAATTGATAAACTTATAATTATAAAAATTATAATTATCTTTAAATTAATTAATTTTCTATGTACCTGTATACAGAATCAAGTAATATACCAAAAAGGAGTACCTACAATCAATTATATATCAAATAATAATAATGTAATCAAATAAAAGAATGCATACCGACAGCCAGTCTCAAATCTATAAAGTCACTTAGAATAATTTATAATATAAAAAAACTACTTTTATCACGAATATTCACAATAAGTCATCATTCACCACCATATATCATTTAAAATCACAAACAAATAAACATGTATATTTATGTATGAATATATTTGTATGTAATCTAATATGAAACACGTATTCATATAAACATGACAGACAATTGCCAATCAACTTCATGGTGTCGCTTCTAGGTGTCGGTGTGTTCGAATCATTTTTCCCAAACTCGCCAGAAGAAGTATAATCTCAAAACACTCTAATACTATACTAATAGATGTATTTACAAAAAAATAATAATCTAGAGCATTTCTATTGTTACAGACACTCGGCCGTTGATGTCACAAATGGTGATAACAAAGAACACGAAAATGGAAGATGGCTGTCATCAAATACGACAGATAGGTGAGACAAAACAAACAGCTAAAACAGCTTTATAAGCATTATTTTATGCGACTCTTCTCATAGTAAGTAAAATATTTTTATACTCTGTATAAAAGTTATAAGACATCCTAATACTGTAGATATCTCCGCACCATTTTAGAATTCTCTTTATATATGCCGACAAACTTGTTACTACTGTTATTAGCAGTTGTTCTATTGTATGTATATTATATATATATGATTATTGTGTTAGTGTAATAATCAGATATAATTAAAAATAAATTGAAGTTTTTAAAGTCATAAATAAGTACATCCAGATTTATTATAAGAAGGAGATATGAAATATCCTAATCCCAAGAAACCCCTTATCAATAACGAGTATCAGTCTAATTTGACGCCTCAGAGGAGCCTCGAGTCTCCCGGCGAACATATATATGTCATCTGATTAGTTCTCCCATACATATTCATTTCAAAGGAAAGTTCTGGAAATGAAAACCGTACGATTTCATTATAAATTCAAATATGGAGGATAACTTTTTAAATCTATACCCGTTATGATGTCACATAGCGCTGTGTTTAAGTGACTATTCTGCTCATTGTTGAGATGAGAGGTTGCAAATTATACTGCCACTAAGGATATAAGTTTATATAATATGTTTATTATGTATGTTTATATAATATTTTCTCATATGAGAACCGTGTTTGTAGGCTCTATGTTTGGGTGTTTCATTTATTTATCTATCTTAGTTCGCGAGTTCGTATGCGTCGTTAAATTGTTTTTTTTATATCTCAAAGGGATTTTGGCAACCTTTTCGATGAAAGCTCCCAGCCGGTTTGACTTTTTCCGACACTTCCAACAATTATCCTTATATTTCAACCAATTTACAAAAAATCTTGACAAATTATATACTTAAAACTGGAATGGAATATAGTCCTATATAATATATATAGTATTATGCAGGATATATATTTTTACTTTTTGTCCATAGAGGCTAAGTAGTGAGGATAAAATTAAGCAAAGATAACTTGAAATTGATAAAACGATCGTAGGAGTTAGTCAATAGTGATGAAATAAAATATATATAAAAGATGGCTATTTGAAATTTGAGAAGGATGTTGACTTTATATTAAAGGCTTCGTTTAATAAATTATTTCTCGAAATTCAATCCTTAAACTTGTGAAAAGTGGTGGTAAAGTTGTATGAGAAATAATATTTCTTGAAATAAATTTAATTGGGAATTAGCATTTTAACTGTTAAAACATCAGCTGGCATGGCTGTTGTAGGTATATATTCTAAGTTTACAATTTTTTCATTTATAACATCTTTAATTAAATGATATCTTAAGTCTATGTATTTACTTTTTCTGTGACTTACATAATTAGTGACTAGCTTTTGAGGACTTTGACTGTCATTATATAAATTTACAGTACACAAATTACCAGTTAGCTCATACAATAAAGACCTTAAGTATATTGACTCTTTACTGGCCTCTGCAATGGCCATGTACTCAGCTTCCGTGCTAGACAAGGCTACTGTTCTTTGCTTTCTACTTTCCCAAGAAATTGCAGAACCTGACATTAGAAAACAAAACTCTGTATAAGACCTACGCTCTATTGCTACCCCAATCTGCATCAAAAAATCCTTCTATTTGACCTTCCACTTTTGTATATTTTAAACAATACTTTCTAGTTTTCTTAAGATACTTTAATACTCTCTTTGCATAGTTCCAGTGATTATTTGTATAACACTTGTTAAATTGACTTAAGTAACTTATACAAAATGCTATGTCTGGTCTAGTTAGTACTGACAAATACATTAAGCCTCCAATCAACTGTTGATATGGAATATCATTATTACAAGATTCACCCTTTTCAATATCTAATTTACTTTCCATAGGAGTGTTTACAATCTTACAATTTGTCATATTAAATTTCTGCAATAAATAATCAATATATTGTTCCTAGTCTAAAGTTACAGTATTAGATTTTTTATCAGTTTGAACCCTCATACCTAGACATTGCTGTACCTGCCCTAAATTTTAAATTTTAAATTCAGAACCCAACACATTTATTAACTTTCTAGTTTGAATTTCACAATTTGAATAAACAAAGAAATCATCAACATATATAGCAATAATTACTTTTACATCTTTATTTAATTTTGTGAATACACATGGTTCTAATCGACTCTTATTAAACCCCATCTCACATAGACATTGATCAACTCTTTCATACCATGATCGAGAAGACTGTTTCTGCCCATATATTGCCTTTTTTAATTGTACCACCTTTTTCTTATCATAAAAATATCTGGCTGTATCATAAAAATGTCTTCTTTAAGGTGTCCATTTAAAAAAGCTGTCTTAACATCTAGATGTGTTACATTTAAATTTAATTGAACTGACAGACCAAACAATAATTTCAAAGTAGAATGTCTGACCACAGGTGAAAAAGTTTCTTCATAGTCCATATCGGGCTTTTTAGTAAAGCCTTTTGCCACTAGACGGGCTCTATACCGAACACTGTTATCACTATTCACTTTCTTTTTTAAAACCCACTTGCACCTCACTAAAGTCTTATCTGAAGGTAATTCGTCCACAGAATCCCAAGCATCATTGTCCTTGAATGCTTGTAGCTCCTATTCCATCGCCTCAATCCACCTATCTTTGTCAGGACTAGACTGGGCTTCTTGGACGCTAACAGGATCCTGGGTAACTTGACTTTATGCATATGTTTGTATAGCCATAACGCTCTGATTTCCTTCTCATACGCCGGGTAGGTAATGATTCTATCTGCTCATCTGCTTTTGTGGTTTACTCTAATGTAGAATCTAAATCAATCAATGTATTAAAATAATCAGATGTTGCAGGAATATTTAGATTATCAGCACTAGGAGATTCGTCTTGTTTGTTATGACCTTCCTTAATAATCTCAACGTGATTGTCTGACTTATCTGCTTGGATTATGTCCCCAATTGAAACTGTAACACTATCATCTTTGCTTTCAGTTATTTCATGAACTACTACATCTCTACTCGTTGTGATACTATGCTTGATAGGATTGTACACCCTGTAACCCTTCACATTTTCAGCAAAACCAACAAGGATATGTTTCTTTGACTTAGAATCCCACTTAAGCCGTTTCTCCTTCGGGATGTGCACCATTACTTGACTACCAAATATACGTATATTGCTTAAATCTGGTTTCCAATTTGTCCAGCATTCGCATGGCGTTTTATTATCTAAGCCTGAAGCAACAGACCGATTTCTTAGATAGGCTGCCGTATTTGTAGCCTCCGCCCAAAACTTCTTATTTAGTTGTGCATCAAATAATAAACAGCTGGCTCTCTCTACTATCGTTCTGTTGATACGTTCACTGACTCCATTTTGTTCCGGAGTATATGCATTTGTTTTTTGATGAACAATGCCCTCATTCTTTAAAAAACTTTCAAATTCATTGCTACAGAATTCTAGACCATTGTCAGTCCTAAACATTTTTATTTTTCTATTCTGTTGCTTTTCAACTAATGCTTTAAATTCTTTAAAGTACTTTAACACCTCGCTTTTAGCTTAAGAAAGTAAACGAAAGCCATGGGTGTACAGTCATCAATAAGGACAAGAAAGTACCTTGATCCTCCTATTGAGTTGGTCTCCATAGGTCCACCAACATCAGCGTGGATTAGGTCCAATAGATTGCTGCTCCTTGCTGGTGCATGTGGAAAGGGTAGTCGCGACTGCTTCCCTTCACAACAAATTGTGCAAGTACTGTTGTCAATCTTTGATTTATCTGAGTATGATATACCCGTGACTACTCCATTTCGCATTTTAGTCAAATCATTTACATTAATATGTCCCATTCTCCTGTGCCAGATCACGTCACTCACAGTTGCAACTAATGTAAACAAACACTGTTGTTTATCTAGTCTCAACTTGTATACACCATATACTTGTATTGTAATTGCCACCTATTCTTTCTTAATATTGTAAACACAGCAACAATTGTCCTTGAACTCAACGCTATTACCATTTTTTATCAACTAAAGTTACAGTTTAGTATTAGATTTTTTATCAGTTTGAACCCTCATACCTAGACATTGCTGTACCTGCCCTACATTTTTAATTTTAAATTCAGAACCCAACACATTTATTAACTTTTTAGGTTTAATTTCACAATTTGAATAAACAAAGAAATCATCAACATATATAGCAATAATTACTTTTACATCTTTATTTAATTTTGTGAATACACATGGTTCTAATCGACTCTTATTAAACCCCATCTCACATAGACATTGATCAACTCTTTCATACCATGATCGAGAAGACTGTTTCAGCCCATATATTGCCTTTTTTAATTTTACAACCTTTTTCTTATCATAAAAATATCTGGTTGTATCATAAAAATGTCTTCTTTAAGGTGTCCATTTAAAAAAGCTGTCTTAACATCTAGGTGTGTTACATTTAAATTTAATTGAACTGACAGAGCAAACAATAATTTCAAAGTAGAATGTCTGACCACAGGTGAAAAAGTTTCTTCATAGTCCATATCGGGCTTTTTGGTAAAGCCTTTTGCCACTAGACGGGCTCTATACCGAACACTGTTATCACTATTCACTTTCTTTTTTATAACCCACTTGCACCTCACTAAAGTCTTATCTGAAGGTAATTCGTCCGCAGAATCCCAAGCATCATTGTCCTTGAATGCTTGTAGCTCCTATTCCATCGCCTCAATCCACCTATCTTTGTCAGGACTAGACTGGGCTTCTTGGACGCTAACAGGATCCTGGGTAACTTGACTCTATGCATATGTTTGTATAGCCATAACGCTCTGATTTCCTTCTCATACGCCGGGTAGGTAATGATTCTATCTGCTCATCTGCTTTTGTGGTTTGCTGTAATGTAGAATCCAAATCAGTCAATGTATTAAAATAATCAGATGTTGCAGGAATATTTAGATTATCAGCACTAGGAGATTCGTCTTGTTTGTTAGGACCTTCCTTAATAATCTCAACGTGATTGTCTGACTTATCTGCTTGGATTATGTCCCCAATTGAAACTGTAACACTATCATCTTTGCTTTCAGTTATTTCATGAACTACTACATCTCTACTCGTTGTGATACTATGCTTGATAGGATTGTACACCCTGTAACCCTTCACATTTTCAGCAAAACCAACAAGGATATGTTTCTTTGACTTAGAATCCCACTTAAGCCGTTTCTCCTTCGGGATGTGCACCATTACTTGACTACCAAATATACGTATATTGCTTAAATCTGGTTTCCAATTTGTCCAGCATTCGCATGGCGTTTTATTATCTAAGCCTGAAGCAACAGACCGATTTCTTAGATAGGCTGCCGTATTTGTAGCCTCCGCCCAAAACTTCTTATTTAGTTGTGCATCAAATAATAAACAGCTGGCTCTCTCTACTATCGTTCTGTTGATACGTTCACTGACTCCATTTTGTTCCGGAGTATATGCATTTGTTTTTTGATGAACAATGCCCTCATTCTTTAAAAAACTTTCAAATTCATTGCTACAGAATTCTAGACCATTGTCAGTCCTAAACATTTTTATTTTTCTATTCTGTTGCTTTTCAACTGATGCTTTAAATTCTTTAAAGTACTTGAATACCTCGCTTTTAGCTTAAGAAAGTAAACGAACGCCATGGGTGTGTACAGTCACTCATAGTTGCAGCTGATGTAAACAAACACTGTTATTTATCTAGTCTCAAATTTTGTACACCACCTACTTGTATTGTAATTGCCACCAATTCTTTCTTTATATTGTAAACACAGCAACAATTGTCCTTGAACTCAACGCTATTGCCATTTTTTATTAATTGACTAATTGAAATCAAATTTGTAGTGATATCCGGTACACACAAAACGTCTTTCAAGGTAATCTCATATTTGCAATTTGGAGTGACTGTCATAATTTTCACTTCACCGGTGCACAAGACTGGCATAATACTTTCATTTGCTGCTATAATTTCTTTAATCTTTAGCGAATATGATGTATTATTTATAATATTTAAATTTAAATCCGGCGTCATGTGCGCACTCGCACCACTGTCTAAGTAAAAGTCTTGTTTACTAAAGTTTCCGTTCAGGAAAACAGCCGACAAGGCATTCGTCTTCTTCACGACTTGTTGCTGATCATTCATTTTGCACTGTGACTTGTAACGACCATATTGACGACAAGGATAACACTTAATGTTCATTTTTTCTATTTTATTGTTTACATTCGAGCCGGCCATAGATGACGTACGGCGGCCATGATGTGTTGAATTGTCATTTCTGCCAGTAGTGCCAACTTTAGAATACTGTTGACGACTTTGCTGCTCTCTACTTAAAAAAGCGCCACCGGCGTCATTACTTTCGTTACCAACAACATCAAGTAATTTTGCTTTCATGACATCTGCAGTAATGGCGATTCCCGAATGTTCGATGGCCATAATCATCGGAAAATATTTTTCAGGTAGTCCCGCCAATAGCAAACTTCCAATCCACTCATCGTCAACTTTAAAACCGTTCCGGATAATCTTTGTGCAGTCTCTATGATTTGCGTAACATAACTCGTCATCGAATTGCAGTTTTCGAGACGTATTAAAATTAAATACCGCAGCAGGGTAATTCTTCTAGAGAATCCGGAGTCATCAAACATAGAATTTAGTTTTCTCTGTAAGTTCACGGCACTGGTAGCTTCTTTAATATGCACGTACAATGATGGATCTATTGTTAAAACTAATGGCTTTCGCTTTTGCATCATCCTTCATCCACTACTAAAATACATTTTGATAATCCTTCCAAAACCAACATGTTTTCTATCGCAAAAGCCCACTCGTTGTAGTTTTCACGGCCTTTTAGCTTTGAAACAGAAGCAAGTAAAGAATTTGTAGCCATTTCTGTTGATTTTAGCGTCTGCCATGAAACTCACAAAACTTTTCTTTTTATCACCACAGCCTACGCCTACTCTAGCTAAATATCTAACTTTCACAAATAAACTGTAGATACTAAAACTGATCTAGAAATATATAGGACATACTGGGCCCATAACCTATTATAATTGATGACTGAACAAATAAAACAGCCTTTTTATGTTTGGCACGATGACGAAGAAGAAATTTATTTTATACCACAGACTAAGAAATGAAAAAACAGAATAAGTAATGATATAATAATAAGTTTACATATGATTAGTTATTTTATTTAATGTTTCTCTAATTAATTTCAACATTAACGTTAATTCAAAATAAAAAGTTAATAAAAAGTTAAGGTATTGATGATTTCTTTTTTTGTAAGTTACAACAGTAGTTGTTTTGACTGTAGTGTTTTTAAAAGTAATTTAGGGAACTAGGCAAATCGAAAACACATAATCGACTTAACTATCTTTCTAACTATCGTCTTAACCCTTACTCGGTTCTTATTACGTGTCCATAAATTACGACAAGGGTTGAAATCTGGTAAAGTAATAATCATTTAATG
This sequence comes from Antheraea pernyi, assembly GCA_015888305.1. Classification (NCBI taxonomy): domain Eukaryota; kingdom Metazoa; phylum Arthropoda; class Insecta; order Lepidoptera; family Saturniidae; genus Antheraea; species Antheraea pernyi. The sequence continues at coordinate 266,614 of MU159103.1, read as the reverse complement.
TTCTGAGAAAGAAAAATAAGCGTTCAAATAACGATTCTGTTGCTTTTCACCACTGACTCTAAATTCTTTAAAGTACTTGAATACCTCGCTTTTAGCTTAAGAAAGTAAACGAACGCCATGGGTGTGTACAGTCACTCATAGTTGCAGCTGATGTAAACAAACACTGTTATTTATCTAGTCTCAAATTTTGTACACCACCTACTTGTATTGTAATTGCCACCAATTCTTTCTTTATATTGTAAACACAGCAACAATTGTCCTTGAACTCAACGCTATTGCCATTTTTTATTAATTGACTAATTATCTAGTCTCAAATTTTGTACACCACCTACTTGTATTGTAATTGCCACCAATTCTTTCTTTATATTGTAAACACAGCAACAATTGTCCTTGAACTCAACGCTATTGCCATTTTTTATTAATTGACTAATTGAAATCAAATTTGTAGTGATATCCGGTACACACAAAACGTCTTTCAAGGTAATCTCATATTTGCAATTTGGAGTGACTGTCATAATTTTCACTTCACCGGTGCACAAGACTGGCATAATACTTTCATTTGCTGCTATAATTTCTTTAATCTTTAGCGAATATGATGTATTATTTATAATATTTAAATTTAAATCCGGCGTCATGTGCGCACTCGCACCACTGTCTAAGTAAAAGTCTTGTTTACTAAAGTTTCCGTTCAGGAAAACAGCCGACAAGGCATTCGTCTTCTTCACGACTTGTTGCTGATCATTCATTTTGCACTGTGACTTGTAACGACCATATTGACGACAAGGATAACACTTAATGTTCATTTTTTCTATTTTATTGTTTACATTCGAGCCGGCCATAGATGACGTACGGCGGCCATGATGTGTTGAATTGTCATTTCTGCCAGTAGTGCCAACTTTAGAATACTGTTGACGACTTTGCTGCTCTCTACTTAAAAAAGCGCCACCGGCGTCATTACTTTCGTTACCAACAACATCAAGTAATTTTGCTTTCATGACATCTGCAGTAATGGCGATTCCCGAATGTTCGATGGCCATAATCATCGGAAAATATTTTTCAGGTAGTCCCGCCAATAGCAAACTTCCAATCCACTCATCGTCAACTTTAAAACCGTTCCGGATAATCTTTGTGCAGTCTCTATGATTTGCGTAACATAACTCGTCATCGAATTGCAGTTTTCGAGACGTATTAAAATTAAATACCGCAGCAGGGTAATTCTTCTAGAGAATCCGGAGTCATCAAACATAGAATTTAGTTTTCTCTGTAAGTTCACGGCACTGGTAGCTTCTTTAATATGCACGTACAATGATGGATCTATTGTTAAAACTAATGGCTTTCGCTTTTGCATCATCCTTCATCCACTACTAAAATACATTTTGATAATCCTTCCAAAACCAACATGTTTTCTATCGCAAAAGCCCACTCGTTGTAGTTTTCACGGCCTTTTAGCTTTGAAACAGAAGCAAGTAAAGAATTTGTAGCCATTTCTGTTGATTTTAGCGTCTGCCATGAAACTCACAAAACTTTTCTTTTTATCACCACAGCCTACGCCTACTCTAGCTAAATATCTAACTTTCACAAATAAACTGTAGATACTAAAACTGATCTAGAAATATATAGGACATACTGGGCCCATAACCTATTATAATTGATGACTGAACAAATAAAACAGCCTTTTTATGTTTGGCACGATGACGAAGAAGAAATTTATTTTATACCACAGACTAAGAAATGAAAAAACAGAATAAGTAATGATATAATAATAAGTTTACATATGATTAGTTATTTTATTTAATGTTTCTCTAATTAATTTCAACATTAACGTTAATTCAAAATAAAAAGTTAATAAAAAGTTAAGGTATTGATGATTTCTTTTTTTGTAAGTTACAACAGTAGTTGTTTTGACTGTAGTGTTTTTAAAAGTAATTTAGGGAACTAGGCAAATCGAAAACACATAATCGACTTAACTATCTTTCTAACTATCGTCTTAACCCTTACTCGGTTCTTATTACGTGTCCATAAATTACGACAAGGGTTGAAATCTGGTAAAGTAATAATCATTTAATGTTCTGAGAAAGAAAAATAAGCGTTCAAATAACGATTTTGTTCAGGCTATCTACATACACCGCTAGCGGCGACCGAGCGAATTTGTTCAAATCGCACGCTGCAAAATCAGCAGAGTGCAGCGCGCAGGGGTCACCGCGAGCGCGTCGTGCTCCACGCGAGTCGCGCCGCGTCTCTCTCGCACAGGCCTGCGGGTATGTCCAGCTCAACCAGTACAGGCTACTCGAGCCAATTGGTCAGGTGTGTATACCTCTTTTATCATATGCCAAGAGTTTTTTAACAGTTTTTTTAGGTATTAGTGTTAGGTTTTACAACAAAGTCCCAAAGCATATAACCGCTTTGCCGGATGGTGAGTTTATGCGCCCTTTCAAGCGGGTTTTGGTGTCAAAAGACTATTATAGAGTGGATTAATATATGAACGATGGTGACGTCTGGAATTGACTCACTTCACCGGTGCACAACACTGGCATAATACTCTCATTTGCTGCTATAATTTCTTTAATCTTTAGCGAATATGATGTAGTATTTATAATATTTAAATCCGGCGTCATGTGCGCAGTCGCACCACTGTCTAAGTAAAAGTCTTGTTTACTAAAGTTTTCGTTCAGGAAAACAGCCGAAAAGGCATTCGTCTTCTTCACGACTTGTTGTTGATCATTCATTTTGCACTGTGACTTGTAACGACCATATTGACGACAAGGATAACACTTAATGTTCATTTTTTCTATTTTATTGTTTACATTCGAGCCGGCCATAGATGACGTACGGCGGCCATGATGTGTTGAATTGTCATTTCTGCCAGTAGTGCCAACTTTAGAATACTGTTGACGACTTTGCTGCCCTCTACTTAAAAAAGCGCCACCGGCGTCATTACTTTCGTTACCAACAACATAAAGTAATTTTTCATGACATCTGCAGTAATGGCGATTCCCGAATGTTCGATGGCCATAATCATCGGAAAATATTTTTCAGGTAGTCTCGCCAATAGCAAACTTCCAATCCACTCATCGTCGACTTTAAAACCGTACCGCATAATCTTTGTGCAGTTTCTATGATTTGCGTAACATAACTCGTCATCGAATTGCAGTTTTCGAGACGTATTGAAATTAAATACCGCAGCAGGGTAATTCTTCTAGAGAATCTGGAGTCATAAAACATAGACTTTAGTTTTCTCTATAAGTTCACGGCACTGGTAGCTTCTTTAATATGCAATGATGGATCTATTGTCAAAACCAATCTGGCTTTCGCTTTTGCATCATTACCTTCATCCACTACTAAAATACATTTGGTAATCCTTCCAAAACCAACATGTTTTCTATCGCAAAAGCCCACTCGTTGTAGTTTTCATGGCCTTTTAGCTTTGGAACAGAAGCAAGTAAAGAATTTGTAGCCATTTCTGTTGATTTTAGCGTCTGTCATGAAACTCACAAAAGTTTTTTCAGCTACTCACAAAAGTTTTTTCACTACAGCCTACGCCTATTCTAGCTAAATATCTAACTTTCACAAAGAAACTGTAGATACTAAAACTGATCTAGAAATATATAGGACATACTGGGCCCATAACCTATTATAATTGTGACTGAACAAATAAAACAACCGTTTTATGTTTAGCACGATGACGAAGAAGAAATTTATTTTATACCACAGACTAAGAAATGAAAAAGCAGAATAAGTAATGACATAATAATAAGTTTACAGATGATTTATTTTATTTAATGTTTCTCTAATTAATTTCAACATTAACGTTAATTCAAAGTAAAAAGTTAATTAAAAGTTAAGGTATTGATGATTTCTTTTTTTTTGTAAGTTTAGACTTAGTGTTTTTAGAGCCATTAACCAGTGCTGTTGTTTTGACTGTAGTGTTTTTAAAAGTAATTTAGGGAACTAGGCAAATCGAAAACACATAATCGACTTAACCCTTACTCGGTTCTTATTACGTGTCCATAAATTACGACAAGGGTTGAAATCTGGTAAAGTAATAATCATGTAATGTTCTGAGAAAGAAAAATAAGCGTTCAAATAACGATTTTGTTCAGGCTATCTACATACACCGCTAGCGGCGACCGAGCGAATTTGTTCAAATCGCACGCTGCAAAATCAGCAGAGTGCAGCGCGCAGGGGTCACCGCGAGCGCGTCGTGCTCCACGCGAGTCGCGCCGCGTCTCTCTCGCACAGGCCTGCGGGTATGTCCAGCTCAACCAGTACAGGCTACTCGAGCCAATTGGTCAGGTGTGTATACCTCTTTTATCATATGCCAAGAGATTTTTAACAGTTTTTTTAGGTATTAGTGTTAGGTTTTACAACAAAGTCCCAAAGCATATAACCGCTTTGCCGGATGGTGAGTTTATGCGCCCTTTCAAGCGGGTTTTGGTGTCAAAAGACTATTATAGAGTGGATTAATATATGAACGATGGTGACGTCTGGAATTGACTCCTCTCTGTGCATCCACTAAAAACGATTATGACATGCAAAGTAATATAAATATTATACATATCTATATATTAATACGTGAAGCCTAAACTTTGTATCCCTTTTTAACGTAATTGGGCGAACGGATGAACGTGAAATTTGGCATAGTTAAAGTTTATATGTAGGAGAAGTGCAGAAAGCTATTTATTTTATATAAAATGCATTAGAAGTACATTAAATTAATTAAAATATGCATTACTCACACTACTGCTTCAATTTTACACAACATATACACACATGTAAATAAAAAAGACATTTTGACATCTGTCAATAAAGGACTTCAAAAAAGGTTGTGAAGGAGGTTGCTATGCTCGACTGTATGTATTATTTTACTCTTAAGTTCCAATTACCCTTTTTCATTCTACATTCAACAATGATATTAACCCTAATAAAATTCAAACTTAAAAAAATCAATGAATTATGGTCGAATGTCGACCACTGGGCGCCCACTAGTATACGTTAAAAAGATAAACCAGATCAAGCTTCTTCCCGGTTCTCCCCGATGACTGAGTTGTTTGTCCGAACCGGTGGTAGTTTTGATGTTCATAAGCGCCTTCTTAGGATCTAAATTGAATAAAATATATTTTGATTTTGCTAATAATACATTCACGGCACTGGTAGCTTCTTTAATATGCAATGATGGATCTATTGTCAAAACCAATCTGGCTTTCGCTTTTGCATCATTACCTTCATCCACTACTAAAATACATTTGGTAATCCTTCCAAAACCAACATGTTTTCTATCGCAAAAGCCCACTCGTTGTAGTTTTCATGGCCTTTTAGCTTTGGAACAGAAGCAAGTAAAGAATTTGTAGCCATTTCTGTTGATTTTAGCGTCTGTCATGAAACTCACAAAAGTTTTTTCAGCTACTCACAAAAGTTTTTTCACTACAGCCTACGCCTATTCTAGCTAAATATCTAACTTTCACAAAGAAACTGTAGATACTAAAACTGATCTAGAAATATATAGGACATACTGGGCCCATAACCTATTATAATTGTGACTGAACAAATAAAACAACCGTTTTATGTTTAGCACGATGACGAAGAAGAAATTTATTTTATACCACAGACTAAGAAATGAAAAAACAGAATAAGTAATGATATAATAATAAGTTTACATATGATTAGTTATTTTATTTAATGTTTCTCTAATTAATTTCAACATTAACGTTAATTCAAAATAAAAAGTTAATAAAAAGTTAAGGTATTGATGATTTCTTTTTTTGTAAGTTACAACAGTAGTTGTTTTGACTGTAGTGTTTTTAAAAGTAATTTAGGGAACTAGGCAAATCGAAAACACATAATCGACTTAACTATCTTTCTAACTATCGTCTTAACCCTTACTCGGTTCTTATTACGTGTCCATAAATTACGACAAGGGTTGAAATCTGGTAAAGTAATAATCATTTAATGTTCTGAGAAAGAAAAATAAGCGTTCAAATAACGATTTTGTTCAGGCTATCTACATACACCGCTAGCGGCGACCGAGCGAATTTGTTCAAATCGCACGCTGCAAAATCAGCAGAGTGCAGCGCGCAGGGGTCACCGCGAGCGCGTCGTGCTCCACGCGAGTCGCGCCGCGTCTCTCTCGCACAGGCCTGCGGGTATGTCCAGCTCAACCAGTACAGGCTACTCGAGCCAATTGGTCAGGTGTGTATACCTCTTTTATCATATGCCAAGAGATTTTTAACAGTTTTTTTAGGTATTAGTGTTAGGTTTTACAACAAAGTCCCAAAGCATATAACCGCTTTGCCGGATGGTGAGTTTATGCGCCCTTTCAAGCGGGTTTTGGTGTCAAAAGACTATTATAGAGTGGATTAATATATGAACGATGGTGACGTCTGGAATTGACTCCTCTCTGTGCATCCACTAAAAACGATTATGACATGCAAAGTAATATAAATATTATACATATCTATATATTAATACGTGAAGCCTAAACTTTGTATCCCTTTTTAACGTAATTGGGCGAACGGATGAACGTGAAATTTGGCATAGTTAAAGTTTCTATGTAGAAGAAGTGCACAAAGCTATTTATTTTATATGAAATGCATAAGAAGTACATTAAATTAATTAAAATATGCAATACTCATACTACTGCTTCAATTTTACACAACATATACACACATGTAAATAAAAAAGACATTTTGACATCTGTCAATAAAGGACTTCAAAAAAGGTTGTGAAGGAGGTTGCTATGCTCGACTGTATGTATTATTTTACTCTTAAGTTCCAATTACCCTTTTTCATTCTACATTCAACAATGATATTAACCCTAATAAAATTCAAACTTAAAAAAATCAATGAATTATGGTCGAATGTCGACCACTGGGCGCCCACTAGTATACGTTAAAAAGATAAACCAGATCGAGCTTATTCCCGGTTCTCCCCGATGACTGAGTTGTTTGTCCGAACCGGTGGTAGTTTTGATGTTCATAAGCGCCTTCTTAGGATCTAAATTGAATAAAATATATTTTGATTTTGCTAATAATACAACTGCATTCATACTACACGGCAATCTATTTAAAGACTGTATTAAGTGAGCAAAATTTGCAACTCAGAATAGTAATCGACTAGCATAATCTTATAGTAGTACTGGAAACTAAACACAAGCTAGTTATCCCGATATTTAGATTATTATATATGTTGGGGTGAAGATAAAAGGAAAAAAGAAAGTATGACATGACATAACATCATGGTTATAATTTGATCGATCAATCGACCAAGACAAATCGAATAAAAACGTTAGCCGATACAAAAATACAACAAAAATAAATGGAGTTACGAATGTAGATGTGACTTCTAGCCCAACTATCTGAGCGAGGATGCCCAGTGTATCGGCGTTGGTTGCCTTTTAAGGACGCGCTCTCAAAAAAGGTCCATTTTCACTGTTTATCGGTAAGAATTACAACAAATTGGAACAGAAGCAAGTAAAGAATTTGTAGCCATTTCTGTTGATTTTAGCGTCTGTCATGAAACTCACAAAAGTTTTTTCAGCTACTCACAAAAGTTTTTTCACTACAGCCTACGCCTATTCTAGCTAAATATCTAACTTTCACAAAGAAACTGTAGATACTAAAACTGATCTAGAAATATATAGGACATACTGGGCCCATAACCTATTATAATTGTGACTGAACAAATAAAACAACCGTTTTATGTTTAGCACGATGACGAAGAAGAAATTTATTTTATACCACAGACTAAGAAATGAAAAAGCAGAATAAGTAATGACATAATAATAAGTTTACAGATGATTTATTTTATTTAATGTTTCTCTAATTAATTTCAACATTAACGTTAATTCAAAGTAAAAAGTTAATTAAAAGTTAAGGTATTGATGATTTCTTTTTTTTTGTAAGTTTAGACTTAGTGTTTTTAGAGCCATTAACCAGTGCTGTTGTTTTGACTGTAGTGTTTTTAAAAGTAATTTATATACGCTTCACAAAACGTTTTGATCATTTCGAAAAACTAAGCAATTTTTTATAGTGGTTTATATTTCTAGTAGTAAGAGACATTGTAATTAAGTTGAAAGGAAAACTCTAAGATTGGTTTTTATTAGGTTAGTTTTTGTTACGTTTTGGCTGTAGATGGATTTCAGGTACTGTTATGGAACTTCTTGACGGGTAGAAATACATATGTCGTCTTTGTAGACCTTCTTTTAGCAGCGACGAGAGTAAGCTCTCGTCGTGTGGCAAGCCACAGGACTTAACAAAGTGAGCTGATGATGGTCTCCAGAAATTGTTATCGAACTCCTTGACGGGTAGAAATAGATATGTCGAAAAAAGGCCTACTTTTGTTATTAGTGGCGAGAGCTTACCACAGGACTGAACAAAATAGTCTGATGGCGACCTACTTCAAAAATTGTTATGGCACTCCTTGATGGGTAGAGACAGGAGTGTCTTGTTTGTACTCCTTTCGTTAAGTAATAACAAACGCTTACCGCAGGACTGCAAAAAATGATCTCATAATGGACTCTCAGAAATGGCTAGGGAGATCCTTCATGGGTAGAAATAGATATGTCGTATTAGCATTCTCTTTATTATATTTTAGTATCTATTCAGAATATATACAATAACATCAGAAACATACTGCAGCATTTACAAACAAATGTAATCTTCTAAAAGAATCGAGTATAAGGCTTATCTGTTTTTGAGAACATGGTCTCTCACACATGTAAATAAAAAAGACATTTTGACATCTGTCAATAAAGGACTTCAAAAAAGGTTGTGAAGGAGGTTGCTATGCTCGACTGTATGTATTATTTTACTCTTAAGTTCCAATTACCCTTTTTCATTCTACATTCAACAATGATATTAACCCTAATAAAATTCAAACTTAAAAAAATCAATGAATTATGGTCGAATGTCGACCACTGGGCGCCCACTAGTATACGTTAAAAAGATAAACCAGATCAAGCTTCTTCCCGGTTCTCCCCGATGACTGAGTTGTTTGTCCGAACCGGTGGTAGTTTTGATGTTCATAAGCGCCTTCTTAGGATCTAAATTGAATAAAATATATTTTGATTTTGCTAATAATACAACTGCATTCATACTACACGGCAATCTATTTAAAGACTGTATTAAGTGAGCAAAATTTGCAACTCAGAATAGTAATCGACTAGCATAATCTTATAGTAGTACTGGAAACTAAACACAAGCTAGTTATCCCGATATTTAGATTATTATATATGTTGGGGTGAAGATAAAAGGAAAAAAGAAAGTATGACATGACATAACATCATGGTTATAATTTGATCGATCAATCGACCAAGACAAATCGAATAAAAACGTTAGCCGATACAAAAATAAATGGAGTTACGAATGTAGATGTGACTTCTAGCCCAACTATCTGAGCGAGGATGCCCAGTGTATCGGCGTTGGTTGCCTTTTAAGGACGCGCTCTCAAAAAAGGTCCATTTTCACTGTTTATCGGTAAGAATTACAACAAAACTATTGAACTTTGGTAAACATAATGACTAACTACAGATACATTGAACCTTTAACAATGATGTACAGATTATTGTTTTTTTTATGTTATGATTGTTTTTTAAAATAAAGAGGTTTCCATTTAAAAAAAATCAATTCCCCGTAGTACCCTCGCGCAAAACAGCCTGATTTTCGGTACGAAAATCTTAGTAAATTTACATTTTTCTTAATAAAAATAACCTGCTTATGCTACATATAATCAAGTTTAAATAACATGTCATAATATCCAAGTTATCTATACTACATCAGAGGAAAAAAAATAGTTATAACAAAATTTCATGGTTTTATATCATTACGTAGATCTTAATTGCTACGGAATAAGGTCCAATTTATTTCTTTATTTAGATTCGATCTAAACAAAAGTATGGAAGAAGGATTCATGTCGCTCCAGACTGCGCTCAGGTGCCGTAGCGAGTATATGTCTCTTTGCACTGAATTAGAAAAAAAAAAACATCGCAGTAAAAATACGTATACGCTTCACAAAACGTTTTGATCATTTCGAAAAACTAAGCAATTTTTTATAGTGTTTTATATTTCTAGTAGTAAGAGACATTGTAATTAAGTTGAAAGGAAAACTCTAAGATTGGTTTTTATTAGGTTAATTTTTTTTTACATTTTGACTGTAGATGGATTTCAGGTACTGTTATAGAACTTCTTAACGGGTAGAAATACATGTGTCGTCTTTGTAGACCTTTTTTTAGCAGCGACGAGAGCTTACCACAGGACTTATTATAACAAAGTGAGCTGATGATGGTCTCCAGAAATTGTTATCGAACTCCTTGACGGGTAGAAATAGATACGTCGAAAAAAGGCCTACTTTTGTTATTAGTGGTGAGAGCTTACCACAGGACTGGACAAAATAGTCTGATGGCGACCTACTTCAAAAACTGTTATGGCACTCCTTGATGGGTAGAGACAGGAATGTCTTAGGGAGATCCTTCATGGGTAGAAATAGATATGTCGTATTAGCATTCTCTTTATTATATTTTAGTATCTATTCAGAATATATACAATAACATCAGAAACATACTGCAGCATTTACAAACAAATGTAATCTTCTAAAAGAATCGAGTATAAGGCTTATCTGTTTATCAGAACATGGTCTCTGAAGTCTTGTTTATAATGAAACGAATTATTTGGTGAAAAGTGTATCAAAGCTACAGATGCAAAGTTTGTCGGTGAATTAAGAGTTCGTTTCACACAAATACCATTATATGCTGCCCGTTGTGCTACAGCTCTTACAACTTACAATTCAGGTGTTTTCTAGTATGTTGTTCACAGAATTATTTTGATTTACAAGCAATCGCTAATCTAAAAATTCTCCTATCTAAATATCTAAGCACATACTCAATGTTTGTAGTTTGTAGCTATATGTACTAAAATTCAGTTATCACGATATAGTTACTCACTTAGCCCATGAGGAATTAAACATTAATCAGACACTATGACACTTTTCAGCGTAAACTCTATATTTCTAGCTATTCTATACTATACAAAAATGTTGGTATCATGAGAAAGATACGCCTCTAGCCCATGAGAAATGAAACTTTCATCCGATACTGTGAGACTAAACATCTTAACCCTAACCTGATGTTTGTAGCTACTATGAATACTAAATTTCAATTATCATGATACAGCTACTCATCTGATCCATAAAATGAAATGTTGATCTGACTCTATGGGACTAGACCTCTGATCGCAAAATCGATCTTTCATGTGATTATCTGTACTAAAATTCTGTTATCATGATACAGCTACTCAATTGGTCTACGAGAAACGATACTCACATCTGATACGACAAGACTCGACCTCTGAGCGCAAACTTTATGTTTCTAGCTATTCTTCTTCTTACCCTTATCTCACATAAGGAAGACATCAAACTTCCTTGGGACTATTTCGTTGTAGCACTGCATTTATGATTATTATTATATAGTTACGGAGTCTGATGGGATCTTTTAGCCTTACAATTTTTCTGTAGGCTTTAGCTTTGTTAGATTATTTATAGTGTCTGCTTGAGCGGCACCACCGTTTCGGTTAAAAACGAAGTTCTTCAAGATTGTGGTTTGCTTACTATATTGTCGTTTTTATGTATCAGAAAACTAGCCAACTTTTTTTTTTCAGGATTTGGGGGTTTGGTGTTTTCTCAGTAATAATAATATAATATTAGATAAAACAATAAACCATTATAATAAAATAAAATATGAAAATTATATTAGAAAAATAAATGCAAATAAAAGCAATTTAGCTATTATCAATATTAAAATTATTTTATCATGAAATATCTCTCACCTAGTCCTTAAGATATGAAACATTTAACTGACACTAAGTCTTTGAGTGCAAGGTTGATGTTTCTAACTCTTATTTATATTAAGATTCAGTTATTATAAATACTGTCTTCACCAAACTTTAAAAAATTAAAACCTTGTTCCTATACTGGGAGACTAAACATCTAAGCACAAACTTGGTGTTTCTACAATACTACTTCTCATGAGAATGTTGAGATATGATACCTTGATCGGGCACTACCTACAGAGCTGAATATTTGAGCACAAATTCGATGTTTCTGTCTATTACGTATACATAATTAGGTTTAGTTATACTGTTCTTGACGTAATATGACTTTAAGAAACTATAATTTATTTTGGTACTATAACATCAAATATAACAAAAAGTAAAACATCAATAATAAGAAAATATTGTAATATTTTTTATAAAAGTATCAAAGTCGTTTCAAGTGCGCTATAATTTCGCGGCTTATTAGTTGTCGTGTCTGTGTGCGAGAGCTATGCGCGTCTAGTAGGACTCAATGCCAAAATTGAACCGCGAATAATTGAGAACGCGTCCTTAAGCAACCGGCCAAAGCTCACAGTCAATAATAATCAAGATACATGAACAGTCCATACCTCCACCCAATGATGTTTCAGAACGGGCTGAATAACTATAACTCGGGGCTCATTTCAGGAATACGAAGGCACGTTGATTCACACAGTGTCTAACACGTTAACTTCTGAGCCGTCAAAGCTTTTATATTTCTAAAGTGTGCAGATTTCGTTACGACGTCTCTTTCCATCACAGCCGATCTTGAATTAAAATTTGAACTTAGTATACTAAGGGAAACTAGAAATATTCCTTTGTGTACACGATACTTACTGACGCATCAAGTAACAGATGTCACATAAATATTATATTGATATTAACCTTTGAATCATTATAATCAGTCTATCATATTGTGTCATAGATGACTTCATTTTCCCACTTACTGGGTTTTAATTTCTCGAATATATAGTTTGTGAAATAATGGGAAAAACAATAACTATAATATAAAACTATGTCAAAACAGACACTGCTATTATGATTATATGAACTAAAAAGATAAATACCAGCGAATGTCCACGGCTTCGCTCGGGCTAATGTACATTGACATATCCCTCGGTACTGTATTTTACTTTTGCAAGAGTAAATATATTCTACGTCCTTTTTTGTACCGCTGATAACGCAAAAATTAATGATGATCGGTTGAGTAATTATAGCGTGAAAGCGTAATAAACAAACAAACTCACATTCGCATCTTCTTTTATATCTAGACATGTAATAAGAATATAAATCTAGTGTCTGTACTTTTACGATTTTGTTTAAAAAAAAAAGTTGCAGGTGTCTAGGAATAAGTAATAGAACACATTTCAATCATTTTTAGAAATGTCTGTCTGTTTGTTTGAACACGCATCACTGCTAAAGTAGTGCATTCAAGATAAAACCCTATCAAGAAAATCATAAAGCATATCTTCTAATAGCATTTAGTATTTTTTTCATTAAAATCAGTTTGGTCTATCAAAAGTTATTGTAATTTTAATAAACGACGCGACAAAGTACGAGAGAAAACTAAACAGTAATTAGACTTAATACATTCAGATAACTTTATTAGTCCCTGTTTAGGTTCTTTCGGACGAAGTCGCGGGCACAGCTAGATTATAATATATTGTAAGTATTAGAAGGTTAACATTAGGATTTTAATATCGGTTCAACTATTTCATAAACTAAGCAGGACGAACAAGATACACATCAATTCCGTTATATGTTAAACAAGCGAAGTAAACAAATATGGAGTTAGATTTTGTAAACACATTATAGCGATGAAATCATAACATGCAAATACCAACTGTCGACTTTTATTTGTCTAATTAATATTTGTAGCCGTCGCTACGGCACTAGTTCACCTTGAATCGAGTATGACTACACAAATATTAACTACTAGTCATAGTCCGCGACTTGGTTTATGTTGTGTTATAAAATTGTTGAACGTGTCCGAGATAAAAATAACGACATAGAATACCTTTCATCTACAAAAAAAAAGTGTTATACTTTTTGTTTCCCAATTTTTCTAGTACATTATTACGGTCATTGTCGAGTAGATAATGTGATATTACAAGTTTCTTGCGATCATTTCAATGAACTAACAAGATGGTGGCCCTCTTGTTAGAACTTTCTAGGGTGTTTTTGTGGCAAATCAGAATCCATACTCCGTAGTATTTGTTCTCATCCACTTCACTTATGCACAATAATACGTAAAACAAATATAGAATCAAATAACACAAGATTATGAATAACATATAAAATCTACTACATGACGTTCCAAGATCCCGCCAAAAACTCCGTCCTGAGACACAATGAAGTGAATCGGTAATAATAAATAAACGATAATCCACAATTAAACTAAATAAAACATAGGATAATAAAATGCAACCGGTTTGACCACAAGAGGTCGCAGCTATCAGATAAATACTTGAGATATAAATAAAAATTTGTAAAATTGAGGTTACGTTATGAGCTTTGTTAGTGCGCATAACAAAATGGTTTCTGTTACAAGAAATGGGAAACGGAGCCTGTTCAAACAAATAGGCTTCTTTAATGCAACATCTGTAATTTGTTCTCTAAAACACCTCTATCCAACATTAGGAAGAATTAATCTTACGCGGTTCTCCGCAGAGTTTTATTATACGAAATTTTCTACCGTAATTCTGTGCCATATGAAAACGTCGGAAACGTTTCGCGTAAAAGTTTTAACCCCGTAATAAATTCGCGACAAAACTCGCAAAGCTGTAAAAAATTCAGGGTCATTTAAAAAAAATGAGTTGTTTAATACCGGGAAAATTTTGTAAATATTGTCTAAACTGCGCAAAATGTGTTGGCAATACTCAAAGTCTTGTAAAATTTTATTCACACTCGTATTAATTAGTTATTATAATTATCAGAAGAGGCATTTAAAACCCGTTGTACGCCTTAAAGTACGCTTGTTTTATACTTTTTAAGTTTTAGCGTTTGAGTACAATCTCACCTGATGTTAAATAACGAGGTGGTCTAGATGGTAAATGCGATAAAGTTAGAGAGGAGTTCTCAAGAGCAGCTGCCGGAACACACCAACAGGTGCTTGGCGACAGATATTCAACTTAAAGGATGGTATCTAGCAGGCGGCAGTTTAAGAAAAAGCCTTACCACTATCTATGGTTTTGTCACGATGTTTTCCTTCACCGATATCTCTGAATTACTTGCTATGGTTTGAACCTACGGCCGTCGACGCTGTATCCGGACAATTATCTGTGTGCTATCAATTAAGCCATCATAGCTTCAATTTCACGTAGAATTTTGGAACAACAGCATGATAGAAATGTCAGGACATTTCGGTTTAAAAGCAGGACGCAGTTTATGAAAATATATTTTATGAGTTACGCGGTGTTCACCCGTTTGGCACATCCCAGAAATTAGAATAATTAGAACAAAATAGATCTAATTTTAAAAGGCAAAGAAGCCGTTTTGCCTCTTTAGACTTCATTGAAAATAAGTATTTATTACGGCCGTACAACACAAAAAGACATCCTCACATGTATATTTAATAGTTTACTACCACACATCGTCTTGACCTTTCGCCAAACAAAACATGTTTTTTTTCTATTTTAATATATAAATAACTCGCATTGAACTTTCCTTATGAAAAGGACTTGGCAAATAAACGTACAATATAAATAAAAATAATACTCATTCCAATTTAGCTGTTTATAACTAAACTTGAACAGAACTACAGACTCAATGAAAGAGTCACTCAGAGACATCTTTTTTAATAGAATTAGGTATGTACTTTGTTGTCCCAATCGATGGGGTTGAATAATTTGGAAAATAAATGTTTATGAAGTGTAGTTAGGTTTGTACTCTACAACAGCCATTTTTAAACTGCGTTCCGGTTAATCATAAAATTTACAGAAAAAATCACAAACGTTTTATCAAAACAATTCCATTGTTCAGACCTTTTAAATAATTCCGCTGTTAAATGTATTATTTTGTAATAATTTACTTACCTCTCTCATAATCTATATATATCTATAAATATCTCTCATAATATTACGTTTATCGCTGTAACTCATTTCAGCATCACGTGTTTCTATGACAGGCAGAGAAAGAGTAATCTATATTAACTTTATCACTTCGTTTACACCAATTTCTGGTGATAAGAAATCTGATTGATGCTACCATCTGTGAAATAAATCAAGTACCTCTATCTCTTTTCCAGGGTTCTTATGGTATCGTTAAGTTAGCTTATAACGAAGAAGATGATACGCATTATGTAAGTTTTTAATTATATTTACTACCTGATTTAATTGTATAAGTAAGGTCAAATATATTGTTTATAGTAACGGTGACTGCCTAGAGGAGACGATCTTGCATCAGTTGACCTATCTTGTATTTAAAAGATTAAATATTTTTTCTAAGAATTTCATCCGTCGCAACTGTGTTCAATGCAGTAGTGATTCATTCTGTAACAGTGAATTTGCAAATTCTACAAGCCGAACCAAACCCTGTGCAAATCTTTGTACCAACTAAGGAAAAGATTGTAATGCAGTGAGAATCTCTGTCGAATATAACAGAGCATCCGTCTATATGCTCAAGCAACTGAGTATCTCATATATCTGTAGAATTAGCGTGTCATAATGTCATTTAACATGATACGACATTGTGATTATAACTTAAAACTATAAAGAACAAAAATGTGTATAATAAATGGCAGTTTTATATAATACAAATAAGTTTCAATATGTCCCAGGCGATGAAGATATTATCTAAGCGCAAACTGATGCGGAGAGCTGGCCTCTTCGGAAGAACTCCACCCAGAAGACCAGGTCCTGGGCCTCCGCCCGACCCACTGCAAAGGGTGTACAGAGAGATAGCCGTACTGAAGAAACTGGACCATCCGAATGTAGTAAAATTGGTTGAGGTAGGTTCATTTAATTATTTGGGCTTTATCAAATATTGTTTACTTGATAATCTATTGGGAGAAATCCTTTTTACATGAGCTGTGAACTTCAAATTTCAAACTAAATTAAAAAAACTTGGTTATGTGATTCTTAAATATCACAGGTTCTGGACGATCCTGCGGAAGACCAGTTATATCTAGTCTTTCAATTGTTGGAAGGTGGACCGGTCATCGACTTGCCTACGGATACTCCTTTAAGCGAAGAGCTATCGAGAAGATACTTCAGAGATGCACTTCTGGGTGTTGAATACCGTATGTGACTTGTTATTGTCTTTATTTTTAAAATTTTACTTTACCGAGTGATACGAGCACTTTTCCGTTATATGATTTCCTCGAACACCAAAGAGTTTTTATAGTCTAAGAGACGACAACGGATTAATAGTTTGTTAACTAGCTAATTGGAATTAATATACTGACTCTTAATTGACTCCTTTCCACCCTTATTACATATTAACTTAATGTTGGAGTGTGGTGGTTATTTCGTTTATTATACCAAAAAAATATGAAATCTATGTAGGTCATTTGTCAGAAGGTACTGGCTGATAGATGACATATGAAAATGAATCTAAAACTAGATAAAACCAACGTTAAATATTCTCCAAGTATTCTTAGATGCTTATTATTTTATAATGATACCTATACAGGAGAACGAATTCAAAAAACATAAGCTAGTATTCTGTAAATAAAAGATAACACGAAGGTACGATGTGTGAAAATAAACCACGTCCCATCGTCCGGCCGACATCTATTACTCTATACGTGACAGGACCCGCCACTGACCGGATTGGACGGATAATCCGTAAATCCGGATGTAGTCGGATGTAGCCGGACACATGTGTATCGAGGTCGACCGCCCGAGGTGAAATATAAAAGGTTTTTTTTTTCAGAAACGTAATCGTGCAATTTAATCGTATTTGATGCTCGGCTGAAGTCCGACGTGATTGGATAGTATCACAATACATTGCGGTAAAGCTTGTGTCGACTAGGTTTAACGAAAACTAAAACCGAACGTGACCGAAAATTGTATTATAATCGTAAATCATATTTTGAAATATAGAAATGTCGCTGATTAAATATAAAAAAAAATGGTTTTATTTAAAAAACGCATTGTTAATGCATTTTATATAACCTTAATATTTGATATATTATTAATGCATTTTTATGTAGTAATAATAATACTAGCTAGTTCCCTTTTGTACAAAATAATAAACATTAAAAGCAGAGTTAAAATACACTTGTAACCATACATAACATGCTTAAAACAACATATATAATGTAAGATAACACAGCAACAGACAAAAAATAACCGTGGAAACTTTAAATAAGGTTTCTGCAAAACACAAATGTAATTTTCGTTTGTGGCTCTTTTATATTTAATCAGAAATGTATACGACAGATGTATATTATGAGAGCGGTGAAAATGGATAATCCATAACAATAATTGACACGACGAAGAGTTCATTAAATATTAATTCGAGTTCGTATTAATGCTGTTCCAACTTCTATATCCTGGATGGAAAGAAGTTGAAAAAGTGTTATTGGAAATACAGGTGTGGGTTGCTTCTGATGCTAGACAACACTACTTTATAATAATGTATAATAGTGACTGTATATCGTAAAATGTGAATGTTCTGTAGGTGGTAGAGCCACGCTGAAGCTATTACTGGTTTCAGCATGAATGGGTCGGCTCAACCGGGGTAGTACCACCCTCTCAGAGAAAACCGACGTGAAGTAACAGTGCTTGCATTGTTGCGTTTTGTTCGGTCAGTGAGAGCGCCGGAGACCCACCTACCCACCCCTTCCCCTTCCTTCTTCCCTTCCTTCCCTCCCCAAAACAGGCTGGCAACGCACTTGCGATTCTCTTCATATTGCAAGTGTCTATGGACGGTGGTGATCACTTAACATCAGGTGACGCATCTGTTCGCTTGCCTCCAATGATATAACAAAAATTGTGTGTCTAAGTTTATTTTGTGTCAATATTTCTGTTTTATTTAAAACTAGCTGCCCGTCTGGGCTTCACACGGGCATATTAGGGAAAAGGATATGAGACCAAAGGATCAAATATTCCATTAACAGCTCGAATATGTAATTAAATTAAATGACAACTGAACTTCATACTGAACTAATTAACTGAACGTTATTCTGAGGTAATGAACCAAATAGGTACAACCGTTCTGAAGTATTGCACTCACATATATTTGGCAATTGATATTTATTATTATTATATTGGTTTATCTTATTAATAGTTTTCAAATTCAGTTATTATGCGATAATATCGAAAATCTTTAATCTTAGTTTCATTATCCTCTTTCTTAAGCACTACAGGTCTAAGCTCCCTACTTAAATAATTAAATTGAATATTTAGCTTTTGTGTATGGTATGCATATGATTATTTTAGATTTTTTATTTGATTTAACCTAATAATGGTCTAGACGAGACAGAGTGGTGAAAATGACTAACTCCTTAGCGGGCAGTCGGACCGCGCTACTAATTGCGCGCCGTCAGCGCCTCAAATATAACGATAAATGTATTCGAATTCTTCTAAAACTACTTTAACAACTTCAAAAATATAATTTTCCCAATCGACATGTACCTTACAATCATTTAAACATATTCACTATGACAAGATTTCTATCACATGTATAATGGTCGCATTCCGGTCAAAATGGAGTATCTGAATTAACAACCGACTGACGTTTCGCAACGCAAATCTGACGTTAATATTTCAATTAATATTGCTTGCTTTCGTACTTATGCATTGAGAACACGTCACATAATTTAATTTGGAATCCTTTTTAAACACATTGTTAGGACGTAAGAAATTGTATGGAAACAATAGCTAAATTGTTTGAATTAGGCACTTTCCAAACTAGTTATCGTTCCTTAAATTTACTTTCATTTACATCAATTTTTAATTTAATTTCTGCTGTAATTCAATAGAAACGAGAAATATTTAGTAAGAATTCAGCTGGGAAGCTTTAGTATCTAGTTAGAATATACAATACAATAGAAACAGTGCTTTCAAAATATAGACAATTATGTAAATATACTTAATCAAGTCATATTATAGTATATTGGTACAACTATCTTACTAAAATGTTTAAGTCACGGGCTTAGTGAAATAGTTTATAGGGAGATTTTTAAAGTCCCGCGATGTTTTGAATGCAGTTCGATTGACTACAATACCAAATTATATAACAAAATACTTCACGAAATATAAAGAATACGTGATAATATTACATCAATTTTTACATTGAACATAGGAATACCTGTATGATCTAGCAAATTTCTGTCATGGACTATATCTCTATTCTCTCTCCGAGCATACTTTCACATTAATATGTTTTTCACAGTACACTACCAACGAATTGCTCATAGAGATATAAAACCAGCGAATTTACTTCTCGGCGACGGGAGACTTCAGGTAGCAGACCTCGGCGCGTGCGGAGAACTTGCTGGCGCTGGACGGTTGTCTGGAGCGGTGGGTACACCGGCTTTCCGAGCACCTGAGGCTTCTGCAGCGACTGATAAATACAATGGAGAAGTAAATACTTTATTATGTTCTTAACAGGTTTAAATAATTATTTTTTATAGACTCACAAGTGTATTGTATATGTAAAAACAGAATTCCTACGCTTTTGACTAATGTATGTGTAATGTACGAGGGACTTCACAAACATACAATTAATTGACAAGACAAAAGAAAAAAATCATTTCGTCGATCATTTAATTGTCCTATAGTTTAAACCAACTAACAGCTGGTAATAATGAGGTAGCGGCAAGGCAATCGGTTAAAACTTAAAAGTACTTAATAACGTCTCAAGATAACCGAGGTAGTTATATGCAGTCGGTGCACTTAGCTTAACAGCTGATGTGTAACTTCCGAGGATAAGGTGGTTTCACCAGTATACTAGAACGAAGAAGTTCCATGAAATCTTTTTATATTAACTAACCTTGAAAAATAAAAAACTTATTATGATAAAAACTTTGAATACAAAAAAACAATATAAGACGACTATTGAGAGATGAATGTAGGCGATGTTATGATATTGATTTGGAACTAACACGCCCAATGTCTTCAGGAAATGCTTAACGTATACTAGACATTCCGAAAGGAATCACATGCATTATCTCACATATACGTTCACCTTACTACTTACTTTTAACTTAGGCCGTGATGATGTAAATACAAAAGGCTATGGAACTGGGTTAATTACAGACTAGTTGAAATACGTAACAGGTAATAATTATATAATTAATATACTAATTATGATATAAGAATTAATATACTAATTACGATATAAGAATTAATATGCTAATTTGGTTAATAGTTGACTTCACATTGGTTGAACCGGTGACTATAAGTTACCATGGACATGATTATCACTGATGGATCAATTATAGGTTATTAAAGCAACTCTAATATATTGGCGCTGCATATATTAAATATTTGATAGGAGAATTGACGTGATTCGGTTCGATACAATTCGTTTGTGTCTAGTGGACGATAAGCTTTTGTACACACATCGACCGAACTAAGAACGCGACTAGAGTAAAGTGAATTAAAATGATGTTTTTTTTTTAATATTACTCCTCCATCGAGATATTCGATCTTATTTCAAAAACAAAAATGAACATGCGTTTTATACGCGTTTCACTAAACAGAGTTTAAAATTTTAGGCACAAATTTTAACACATGTTTAAAACACTTTATTAAAACTTATTGAGTAGTATAAGCAATATATAACTCTATTATATTACGTCAAAGAACGTAAAGTGGAAGAACACAATAATCTCAGATTAAAATACATATTCAATAACGTCATATAGTTAGTAATAAATGATTTACTTTTGAAACTCTAAAATAGTTTAATTAATCTACATTTTCTAGATTAGTTATATCCACGAACTCCATAATTGACTACGAAATCACAACAATAAAATAAGAACTGTCAACTTAGCCAAGTTTTACACAATGTTTAAATTTAAATAATGGCTCTAAACAAGGGTAAAGGTATACTCTTTTGAGATCAAACTTTTTGTAAACAAGTGTTCAACGTACATATTTTTTTTTTAATAAGGATTGTTTCTATTACTTATTTATAGATTTTTCAATTAATTCTTTCCAGGCTGCTGATATCTGGTCACTGGGCATAACTCTCTATGCGATGGTCACGGGAAGAGTGCCTTGGATTGGCAGTTCCGCTGTAGAACTTCAAAAGAAATTGCTCAGTGAACCTCTCACATATCCAACTAGGCATCAACCGTCGAAGCAACTGAGACATCTCCTCAGCAGGATGCTGGATAAGGACCCAGTCACTAGAGCCACGATGCCTGAAATAAAGGTCAATTTTATATCATACTCAATTCAACTAATTTTATTTTGTTTACATGCGTAATTACGTGTTTTTTTTTATTTATTCATAAAGAAATCAACATCTGTTAATTCTTATTTTACATGTGCAGCTATCATCATTTTGGTTTAGCTAAAAGATTTCAATCACATAACAATTTCAATAAATATGCATCCCTTACAAAACAATGTAGGTATCAATTATATCTAATGTTAAAGTTAACAACATATTATTAATATACTTTGATTACTTTTTTGTCTCAATTTGTGTCGCATCTTAATAGTAAAAAACTCGAGACAGATAATATAGGCTAAGAATAAAGAAGTTAAAAATAATTTCAATTCGTAGATAGTCGCTAAAATATTAACCCAATGCCACTTTCACTTCTGATACCAAATAGCCAAGGATCCGCGGACCATTTTTGGACTTGATTACTATCAAGCTAATTTCCCGTGAGTAGCTTCGTTTCGATGAGACGCCCAACAATTTCCTGTACGAAAATTCTCGATTGTGGTAGCTAAAAGAGGTAGCAAGGATAAAATATGTCGATTTGAAGATTCTAAAAAATTCATTACTAATTGTTTTTTTTGTTAAATCTCAAGATAATTATCTAAATTTTTTGAAAAAATATTTGTCCTACAAAATGTATGGTTATAGTTTAATTACTTATTATAATTACTAATTAATACTATTATTATAATTTATTAATTAAGATAAACTAATTTCGACGGACAAATATAATAAATATTTAAGCCTTCATCTAGAAATGATTATTTCTGTAGAAACTCTGGAAAACAATTTGCAAAAATATAGTTAATATGCTGTGAATTAAATGTGGTTTTGTAGGAACACGAATGGGTGACAGCCAACGGTAAGGAACCTTTACCGTCGGAGCAGGAGAACTGCCGACTAGTGGAAGTGACCGATGAGGATATGGCACAAGTCGTCACCTCCATACCCAACTTATCCACGCTCATACTCATCAAGACTATGCTGAAGAAGCACAGCTTCCAGGTACCCAATAAAATGACGCATTCTGGACACCAATATTTTTTCTAATAGAGAAGTGACGGTGACGATTGTTAGGTTGAATCAAAGATTATTGTTAACACAACAAAAGTCACAAAATATAGATTTTAGATAGATTAGATTATAGAGACCATCGACTCTTTTTTCTTTATCCTGGCTGTATTACTTATATACACACATAGTTTCATAGAACATATATAAATAGTATTTGTCCCGGTCACGCGTTGCTGTGGCTCTGTTATTACATTTTGAATTGAATAAAACACGAGCATCATAAAATAAATTGGAGTTAAAAAAAACTAAATAAAACGTGGCGCCATCTATGAGATATAATACGCGATCCTACAGTTTTCTGTCAACAAACTGGTTTACAGCGCCATCTGTTCGAGGTGATTGTACACTAGTGAAGTGGATGGGAAATAATACCACTGAGCATGGATTCTGACTTGCCACAAAAACTCCCTGAAAAGTTTTAACAAGACGGCCACC
Source organism: Antheraea pernyi (assembly GCA_015888305.1). Lineage (NCBI taxonomy): Eukaryota > Metazoa > Arthropoda > Insecta > Lepidoptera > Saturniidae > Antheraea > Antheraea pernyi. The sequence goes on along the minus strand of MU159103.1, from coordinate 242,918 downwards.
ATCTTGTTAGTTGATTGAAATGAGCGCGAGATACTTAGAATATCATTACCTATTTAACAATGGCAGTAATAATGTACTAGAAAAGTGGTCAGTAAACAGCGGCTCGGGGGCCGCATGTTGTTCTTTCACTTCTTAGTTACGGCTCTTCCACAAAGAGTTTAGTACAGACATGGAATATTATGTATTAATTTGCCTTGTAAGAGACGAGTTAGCATTTCTGAAACGTAAGCCTACAGGAAATAGGCACATTTTTACAAAGCACGGCTAATCGCTCGCAAAAAGACATTGAGCAAAAGCTAGCTCGAAAGTACACTTTTAATCCTAATAAATATATCTACTATAGCAAAGGTTTAATTTAAAAAAATTCTTTGAACTAAGTTCTTTTCTGTAATTCTATTCTGTATTTTTTATGTTTGGCTCTTATGGATGAGGAGTTTGCTGAACACAGTATTAGAAGATTGGTTGTCAAAAAAAAAAATTATTTTCGGTAGAATCCGTTTCTACGCAGTCGCGAGGGCCCGGGAACTACCTCACAGAACGGTCAGTACCTTTGTACCTTTAGTTCTCGTTTAAACTAGCTCTGGGACGTTGACCAACCATGAGAGGGTGTGCCCTTCCATTGGCCATGTTTACCCATTATTTAAATTTTTTTGCTCACCGTTATAATAAAAGTTATGAAAGATATCAATTCTTTCGGGCCAACTTTCGAAAAAAAAATGAAAAATCTCAAGGTCTCATCTCTCCCGATTCTTGATGTCAGCCGTTTGCACACGTTTACCCATCCTTTATTTTTTGGTAAGTCAACTCCTAAGGGATGAAAAAAAATCAGGAATCGAGAATTTTAATTAGAAGTTGGCTATTGAAAAAAGTAAATGAATTCTTACGCGATAAATGGTGGGCCAGCTTGTCGGACCGATCTAGACTTATCCCGGTTGTCAACGTCCAACATATAACTAACATCGTTTTTTTTTTTTCGAACTGACTTATGCTGAGAGCCCTTTACAACTCCACCAGACTTTTACAGACAAAACTTGTGCACATACGCTGTGAGTGTGCACGTATGTGGTGTTCAGTGTTGCTAGGTCGAACCTAGACTTCAGATACTAACAAGGGGGCCGCGGTGAGTGAGGGAGTGAAGTTGACCACCCAACCATGTAGATCGGTAGTATCGCCGGCATGGGCACGAACACGTTTTGTTTAAAAAGTCATTGGTGTACAAATCGTACTGACGTCGATCGCACTGTGCCTCGCTTATACTATATCCTATTAGAGAGGTTGACATTTGCAATACAATAAAATTGATGTCTGAATAGATGTTTGAAAGAAGAAAGGAAGGAAGAGTTGCTGTATATCCAGTAATGAAACAGGGTAATGGGTATCTGTACCCGACTGAATCACTATCAGTAGGTATGTACAATACTACATGGTGATAAACCCGCTATAGTAACTCTGTTTTAGTTGGTCACATTTCGAAATCAGTTAGTAAATATCCAATTTTTGGAAGCGTTGCAAATACAGCGTCGATTATCAATGGGTTACTAGCTATATCGGTGGTCACCGTTGGTTTTTCGATACAGCGCCCTCATTCTGTCGAGATACAATTAAAAATAAAAATAATTTAGTTTACAATTAGCAATATGAATCTTAGTGACTGGTGCTTTAAACGTAATATTAGTGCTACTCCAATACTTGCGTTACGAAACTTCAATTACTTGTCGCACTACAATTAACATCCAAGTTATTTCGATAAGACAAACCTTAAACGTTATTACAGCGTGTCATTCCAATAACTCGGAATTATCGCTCGCTAAACTCCTTTGCTGTCTGTAAAAACCGACGGTGTATATTTCGTGTTGTGTATATTATAGTTCCTAAAACCTGATGATAATGTCTTCCTACCTGATGATAATGAACCTACATTTATGGCGCCCACAGATAAAACTTCGTAGCACGAAGGTATAGAAGTAAAATCATTGAGAAGGAAATTTGATTACTCAGTATTTTTTTCAGGCAAGCTTCTTTCGACGTTGGTTTAGAGTCTGTTCAAGAGCGCGACCAATCCCTGGATGTGAATAAAGAGAAGTGTACTCCGAATAATGAGGTTAAACCAGAAAAAGGCGGTGCACCCGCGCGGTGATACGCTCGCGGCGCCGTCGCACCGGCCTGGGTACTGCGCGTTCATATCCACTTCGAATACGCTTGATGACTCTTCTAGATCCTTCTGGATCTCGGGCTGTGCTGAGTTCTGCGTTATTTAAGTGCTCACATACAACGAATGATGCATAAATCGTTGTTGAACTGTGAAACTACGATACGTGACAATTTAATTTTTCAAGGGATTTTTTATAACATATAAATTAGTATATTATTATTAGTGCATAAATTGTATTATAAACTTTTAAATTCTCCCTAAAAATATTTTTTAAATAGCGGATTTGCATAACAACAACGACGTAAAGTTTTACACAATTATTTTGTATTTTTAAAGCCGATATATAAAGAAACTTCTAAAAAAAATCATTACCTTTGTATTTATTGTCAGAGGGAATCATTTTTGACTATCTATTTTACGCATAACGTTTGTTGGAGTCCTAGTGGTTGAAAGGCCGATTGACCAATCGATATCGCTCGATTACATCGGATTTTGCAGTGTTTCGTATGAAACGTTAGCGAAGTCTTTTTTTCAGTCCGTTTTTAAATAACGTTATGATATACACATTGTTAACATATATAACAATCAGGTGTTTGAGGCCCTTGGCATTTAAATAAAATGCTAATATTTTTTGTCTCAAAGAACCTCATTTAGTGTATAACGCGAGTGGCAACACTAAGTCCCATTACGCTTAGATAGAGACAACTTACTAGCGAGACATAAAAGGGACTGAAGAAACATGATGAATTACGAATTCGTTCGAATTTGATCTATCACTCCAAAAGTGATGGTTTTTATTTGATTTAGTATTCGAATTTTATTAGTATTTACATTCTAACATGAACGTCAACTAAAATGAAAATAGTCGATTGAATTATATAGAATCGCACGCGTGCAAGAGGGGTACCACAGATGTTGGTATACAAAGTATTTGTATATATATGACAAAAAGAAGTTTAATTTGAAGATGGCATAAACCGGCCCGATGGTTGTGAAATAATGAATTACCAATATTTAGAAGATGTCTTTTGTTTATTTTTCTATCAACCACTCATTTTGAGATTTACTAATTACTACTAAATATAGAAATATTATGAAAATTATTGTAATCTGTATCTTTTCATTTTGATAGAATAGTAGATAAAACGGAACAGTCCAAACCATCAGCTTAGAACAATTAGAACAACTTGTGGTTAGCCTATACAGGCAAACTTAGTCGACTAGTTCATTATGCTTTCCTAAACCTATAATTACAAATTAAACTCCCATTAGTTCCTCGGTGGCTAAATTGTTTTTATTCATTTTCACAACATTTTATATTTGATATATTTCCTTAACCATTATATTTTTTACAAATTACAATGATTGAGATAGATATCTCGAAAACCTCTAGAAAATTATTAAGACTTATAATATTTGAAATGATAGAAACTTAAATCAATCTAGGAAAAGAAAACCATAGAATCGTGGAGTACTTTCAACCTTTCGATTTTACTTTTATTTTTAATGCATAATATATTTGTAAGTACTTTGATATTTTTATATATATAGATTCAAAAGAAATATAACATTTTGAACTCGTAGATATAATTTTAATATTATTGTAATAAATTAAATAAAAGTGATTGCTTGTAACTTCTGCTCTTTATAAGGTATAAAAATTGCACTAAGAAATATAGTTAAGTTTTTGTTTAATTAATATGATATTGTGCATAATATTCATAGATATTTCAATTGTTTATTTACTTTAAATCAATATTTTTATAGTAATAGTGTGTAAATATTTTAATGATAATTACTTAACAAATTGCTCAATGCTTATTCAAGTCATATTATTGTAAATAGCTTAAGGAAAAATTTGATAATTTTCAGTGACTTATATGTATTTTATTTAAGAAATAGCTTTATGTATTCACAGTAGGGTGAGGAGTGTTTTTTTTTATCTCAATGATTGTATTAATCTAAAATGGGTATTTATACTCTGCGCAGTCTCGGGAAATATTTTAACACTAATGCTAACTTTTATTACTTTATATGCCTGAATAATTATTTCATTTCTAGTATCTATCTATAGTATTTCTAGTATCTATATATCTAAACTAAATAATTAGTTATCTGGCGATATCAATCTCGCCACGAGATTACATCTGTAATAAAATATGTATAAGTCACTAATTTTTTTCATTAAATACTAGACATTTATATGGTGTTAATGAAAGAAAATCAATCCGGCTTAAAAACCATTCAATTGTCTAATAACAACTTCCCACAAAATAAGCAAGTAAAATATAATATCTTGACAATGATCAGAAAGGCAACTACTTAGTTATATTTAAAGTATAGATAACATTAATTTATTTTTAAAGGATTGTGCAATCGAATTGTTTTAAATATAAAACAAAACTACGACAGTTAAACTAAACATTCACTTAATTATTAATATCTCGTACTATTATTAATACAAAAAAAGTGTTTAAAGAATTAATAATATAAATATTAAAACGGGTTTAACGTATATCTGACAGAACTTGTATGTTAGATATTATTAAGAGATATATTCAGAAAGTTATAATAAGCGAATGACCAATTTTCACCGTCAAATTAGAAATTATTTACATTTATAATAGATACTCCCCCTTATTCATAGTTTATTGTCTATTTAGACAGCTGTTAAAATACAGCCTGTTGTTTTTATCTGTACACAATTTAATGAGACCTATCTACATATATTGCACTAAAGTAAACAGAATAAAGAGGGCACAAATGTTCATAATATATAAAAATGTGTTTTTATATAGAGTCATAGAGTTCACAAGTGTTTCATTGCTGTAATTGTATTTGTGGTTTTAATTGAGTCCATATTAACAAAAAAATATTCGCATAATACACAATGTCCCAAAATATAAAAATAGTATGTTTTCATTGTACACAGATATTTACAATATATTCGCGAATTTGCAGTATCCACATTAGCATAAAATTAATATTTTGTGTAAATCTTTTTTAATTATTGTAAGTTTTATCTTATTTCTATACCCAATTATTTTTTAGAAGAAGGTTATAAAGGAAAAAAATCCAATAAAAGCATAAAATGTTATTTAACGGAGTATACATGTGTGTAAGTAGCAAGTAATGGAGAGGACACAATCTTATTTTTATTAATTATGTCATTCGTGAAGGCAACCTAAAAATAAAACAATATTTTTTTATGTTGTAAGTCTGTTCTGTTTAATTAACATTAATGTTGCCACTACCAAATGGTAACATATTTCTATAATAAAATAGAATCGAAATATAGAAACATCTGGTGATTTCATTATCTTCTATATAGAGATAGGGAGTGGGAAACAATTAAGAACATCTTTCTTCTCTGTTTTTTCAATGGATTTTATTTATTATTTGTTTGACGAGCTTTAGTATTATCAATAAAAGATTTGGAAAACCTTCGTTTTTTCTCCTTAACATTGAAACTTGGTCGAATCTTGACTACTAGACGATCATTAGTTCTATTAAAATGTCGGCCGCATTATTAGCATTTACGCAGTCATCTCAGAATTCATATTCTATATTATTATGTGCTAATCCACTTCGTTGGTGCACAATAAACGAACTATATTACTCAAGGTGCTACGAATATTACACAATATAGCTTCAAATAATACAAGTTTTGTAATAAATAATAGCTTTCTAACTTTGCGTGCATTTCATATGTACGCGTAATAGAAACCATACTTAGGTCTTTGTTATTTCTAAGATAATTATATTATCCATAGAGACGCAGTTAAAAAAGAACTCAGAATATTAGTTATAGAAGCTGAAAGTTCAATTATCTTGCACGTCATTTTAAATATTTGTCTTAAATATATTATTTAAGATTAGAGATTTTAAATATATTATTTTAAATATATATATTATTATTTAATTATTTTAAAGAGAAATTATCTACGAAACAGATTTTTATCATTTACAGACTGCTTGTATAGCTCATGATGTCGTTCGTGGGGTCTATTTGAAGTATATTGTAAATATCTGTTAAAACGCTTTTTTCTGTATATATATCTAGAAAATAAGTTATTCTTAGTACCATTCTAGCTTAGCATTGAAATATACAACGCATTCGGTTAAATGTTTGCTGTGTTACCATTCTGAAAACTTTGATAATAGATAATTTTATTTTTGATGTATTGTTTACAATTTGTAAAAAATATAAGAAACATAAATTGCATTTAAATGTAACAATTAATAACCAAGAATTAATAAAACTAAATTGTTCCCAAGATCTAGATATTTCGAAACTAAACGATTTATTAAAAAAAAAATTAATCATTATAAAGTGTTCAGAATGGCTAATAATCTTTATTCCTGGGGTCCAGAGGTTCCCTATTTATCCTTTGCAAGCGAAAGGTCCAAGTGTTGTTTGCCTTTGATTGTTGTGATAGCAAATTATAAACCGTTGTGCTATTAATTATATTATTAAAGATTTTAATATAATAACAAAAAATAGATTTAAACTTTCAAATTATTAAAAATTAAGGATATTTTGAAACAATCCATTTATAGAATAGTTTAAATTGAGGGCACTGAGATGTTTAAAAAAATCGAAATTGATGCATGTATTTGTAAAATTAAAAAAGTTTTTAAATTAAATAAATTATGTTTTATTGATATAATATCAAACTTTATACTATTCATATTGCTACAGTTAGACGAGTCTTATTGGTGACATTTTTGTTAAAGTTTGCGAATATTTTGTAGTTGGTTTTATTCAAATTTAATAAAAACTTGCATTAAACTAGAATTTCCTTTTAATAACATTGCAATTCCTTTTTCAATGAGAATAAGCATCAACTATTTGCAATACTCAATAATATACCTATACTAAAAAGTAAAACAAAATCAAAGTTTATTAAAAAAGCTTTTCATTTAACAATATTCGTGAACATACTGAAAAACTATTAACTTCAAAGATCATGTACATTGGTAGAAAGCCTTACTATTGATCCGAGAAGAAGACGTAAATGCCACGGCTACATGGGTAATTTGTATGACAAGCATAATTCTTAAATCTCTCTGAATGTCAAGCATTATATATATGTAAAAATATAAGCAATACTCTCCTGTAAGGTATTCGAAATCACACATAAATCATTGCAGCAGCCGTGTAGTCCACTGTTTTCTGATATTCCATAAACTCGAAATTATACAAAATTGATCATTATATAGCATCCAGAACGATACATTTTATTATTTAAATGATGGCAAACATTCTTAAGAGTGTGAAATATAAAATGAAATATGCTATGAAATATCGACGCAAAATTATATTGTATTTGTCTTAATTTTACAACGTTATTATCTAGGATCAATAAGGTACTTATATACTTCAGTATGAAGCACTGAGTTCACAAATCCTGACTCTAGAATTGCACTCTCAGGATGGTTTCGTATTTGCTCATTAGATTTAATCGCTTCTTTGCTTTGTCCATTACGTTGATTTTTTGCGTTTTCATTGTTATCTAATATTTTACCACTTGTGTCAGGTTTTTGTCCAATATTATCTAGATTTATCAAAGGTACATGGGAATTTTGTAGTAATATATACCGTCCGTTAGCTCCTTGTGAAACATCAATTTGCCCGCTTTTAGATAAGTCTACAGCTGGTGCGTTGATTACTTGTACTAATGTAGGTTGACCATTGATATTTACAATAGCATAATTAGGGATGTTATTAACATCGGAATTGACAGGACCCGCGATAGGTATTGTTGCTAAAGGGGCATTCGTATCTCTTGGTGGAACAAAGTACAAATCTCCAGTATTAACTTGAGCTGAAGCTTCGGGAACATTCGACGGATTGCTCCCTTGTGTTTGCAGTTCCTGATGATTGCCATTTGGTTGATCACGGGCGTTATTTACTGTAGGATTGTCAGAACTAATATTATTGACGTTGGTTACTGGCAGGTTTTTCGGTAGATTTAAGTCATCGTCCATATCCTTTCTGTTTTCATTTCTATACAGTAAGTCTTCAAAGTTATATTGAGTCTTTATACCTTCATCATTACGAGAGACGCTACGTGCTACCGGATTATATATATCATATTTACTGTATTTGCGTTTCTTGGGATATTTTATATCTTTGAAATGTTTAAAATGTCCAGTGTTCAGTATTGTATCCCCGAATACCGGTTGTAACTCCTCTGTGTTCTCGTCATATGATTGGGACTTAAGACCATGATGTGGACGACGGATATGGCCGTTCACGTCAATAATGTAGAGGAAAATGAGGAATACCTGCAATTAAAAGATTACTCCTGTATTATAATAAAACTGTAGCCATCGTGTCTGCACACTGATAATATTTGCCAAGAACTGACTTGGCTATTATGTAAGAAGTTTAAGAGAACACAATACGACTGTTTTTTGTTTACTTTTCCTGTTTTAAAATTCCAATCTATTCATAAAAGTGTTTACATAGGGCTGTCACAAATAACTTAAAAGCAGTTTGGAATAATATATAAGCTTCACTTTACCATAATAAGTTTACAGGAGAAAATGTATCTTAATTTAAAATTTTCGAAGTCTGCTCGACTGAAAACCATTGGGAGAGAAGTTAAAAGATGGTGGAAGAGATTCATTAGTTGATTTCCAAAAGTTGTATGTTACGGGCATATACCTTAGTATCATTTGCTATTTATGCCATCTTTACGTAGTTCTCTCTTGCCTTGCACTGACGTGTAGATAAACTATTGTTTAAAATTACTAGCGGGCCCGACGGATGTTGTCCTGCCCTCATAATAAAATAAAAACCTCGACAAATTATGTACCTTCCACATGAATCACTTTATATACTAGTGAAAATCGCCAACAGACAGACAGACGTGGCAGAGGACTTTGATTTATAATATGTAGTGATTAAGAAACCTATATTATCGTCCGAATTTTAATGTAATAGATACGTAATAAAATAAAATATTGAAAAAATGAAACTTATAGATTAAGGTAGACCAATAACTCGTTTCAAGCGTAAATAAGTTCCTCTAGATTTTGTTTAAGATATATTAACAATCTATGTAGATATAATTATAGAGGTATGTCGCTGTGCGCGCAATAAGCATATACTACTGAATAGAATATGAATAAATTTTAATATTATACTTCTTAGATACGCAGTCATTATCGAAAAAAACTTCATGATCAAAATCAAACCCAAAACATTTTTTTTTCAATTTAGGCCCTGAGAAGGTACTTATGAACGACAAACCTACCACCGGTAGCAACAAACAACCCACTCATTGAGAAAAACCGGCAAGAAACCCGATCTGGTTTATCTTTTCATGATACATATTTTTAAGAATATACATTAAAACCCGCTTGATATGGTGCTTGCACTTAGCTACTATCCGGTAAATGGAAAATGTGCTTTAGGACTTCGTTATAAAGCCTAACACTATCACCTAAAAGTTTTATTGTCCTTAGTGAGCCTGAAACATTGAATGACGTTATCTTTATACCTTCATAAAGTCGTAATAAAGTAGGATTCTTATAAATACTACGCATGTGATATAGGGTGATGCGCGTGCATAGGATAGGAGATGGGAAGGAAACTGATATTATTGTTTCCAATTCATCATATTTTTGTTTTAAATTTTTCTTATATTTTTATCTATACATAAAATAATAAAGACTGTGGGCGGAGTTATAGATATCGAATTGTTAATTTCTTAACTTAATATAATTAAAATTTAGAATTGAAATAATAAATTGAATGAACTCACCAGCGTGTTCAGACCCATATTCAAACTGTAAATGACAAGTTTGTGGAAAAAATATAATTGAAATTAAACTGCGTTGAGAAAACCACAATATTAATTACTGCAGATAAATGATGACCCTGTTGTATTTTTAATAGTTCTGTTTATATTAAGCTAACGATCCGCCCCGGCTTTGCACGAGTGCTAAGCACTAATGTGACGTCATAATTGGCTAAGCGATTAAGCTCCATTTTCTAAAAACTTCATAGGTATTTCTGTACAAATAACTATATTTTATAACGTATTATATAAGGAAGCGTTGCTCTGTAACGGCATACAACCTTTTTAGGTATAAGTTTCGTTGTATAATAAAATTCCTAACTGCATTATTTATTTGCAACACAATGAATTCAAGGGTCAATTTAATTTGATGTTAAAAGGTTATTATTAGGTGGAGCAATGAGCGCGTTTGGACAGCGCGTCGACAGACGTAGGCTCGAATTCTTGGGACTGTGAGGTATTATTGAAAAAAACACCATAATGAAACCATATGACGGGGGTGGGGCAATTTTTAAGTCCGCCGCCTGCTAGCTACCATCCTCAAGTTGGAAATCTGTCGCCAAGCACCTGTTGGTGTGTTCCGGTAGCTGTACCTGAATGCTACTCCCCTTTAGCGTGCTTACCATCTTAGACGTATTATTTAACATCAGTTGATTTCTTTTTCTTTTTTTTTTCGAACTGACTACGCTATTGACCACGCAAGGTCTTAACAGCTTCACCGGACTACTAAGGCGAGCGCTTAAGGCACTTTGCCGATTTTATTTTGACAACTAGCTCAAGGGTGCGCGGTGTCATCCATCAGATGAGATTATATAATAAAGTATATATAAAAACATGTGTATGACAATGATGTGTATTACCTATATTGTTTATCGACGCGTAACATATATACAGTTACTAGTGTTACTGTAACTTAATTAGTTTACAATATAAGCTCTTTAAACCTCAAGAAATTTTATTCTTATCATTTTTGTATTCAGACTATGAAGTACTTACTTAGTACTACTTAGAATTACTAATTAGTTATTATTACTATTATTATTACTAATTAGTATTACTTAGAACTACGTACTTAGTACCTAGTAGAAGTATGAATGACAATTGGACACAATGGCATGGAAAAAATGGTAAAGGTAAGTGTTATGGGAAAATTCATCCCGAGATACCACCAAAGCCATAGTTCTTTTGATGTAGGCATGTCAGGAAATCTACTTATTCCACTTACTTCCTTTGTGAATGCGGATTAGAGGAAGAAACACCAGACCATATATTTTATAAGTCGTGGTGGTCGAGTGGTTTGAGTGGATTTACTAATTAAAATTGGTAACACTACCGGCTAACGGTGAAGGGATACATCGTGAGGAAACCTGAACCTGAGAAAGATTCTTGTAGCACAACTGTTTGTGGGAAAACATGATGATATTTTTCTTAACTGCCTCAATCTACTTTTTTCCTTATACGACGTTGTATCTGATATTATCTCTCGTCCTACTAACATGAAATGTGTTTTGTCTTTAGTTAGGACTCCATGAAATAAAAATCTACTTATATTCTAAAATAAAACTATGTATAAGATATAACTTTGTCCATGGTATAAAGTATTATTATATTATATGAAATATAATGGTGGTTGGGAATTAGCTTAGCGGCAAAATTGCACCAGATTCTAACTGGCTAGTGTCCTTCATTTTATTTTTAAGTACATGACACTGGCGGAATTGTGTATTTTACGTATATCACCATGACTATAAGAAAGAAATTTTGCAAACGCTGTATGTTTTGGACATTAACTTTGTATTCGTTGTTTTTTGTATATTCACCGCTTCGTGGCTTTAGAAAACAATTAGATTTTTTTGATTTAATAAAGTTTCCTTTATTATTTTTAGTAGGGCTTATAGCAAATATGTAGAATCAAATTACATTTTACAAAAAAAGGAAACAAATAAAGATTAAAGACGTGGAAAAAATAAATAAAGAACAAATAAATAAAATGTATATTATGTATATATGTATTATGTATATATAATGTATCGTAAGAGAAATGGTTATATTTAGATAAAAAGAAGCATTATTACAATATAATTTATTTATTTTAATAAAACCCAAAATTAAACATCCGTTTAGACAATTAGTTCCAACAGTATAATTACGATTTGTGTTTAATGGCTCTCTTATATCTGAACGGCATCCCCCCGGTGTGAGAAAACTGAGGTACTTGTGCCCAATTTGATGCAGGGAACTGATTACCGAAGTACATTTTATTATCTCCCTGCATATAGTTCCCTCCAATTGACTGATTATCAGGAATACACCCGATGTGGGCTAACAAGTAATTCCATAATATGCTATTCATGGAGCCACCCGGCTGGGCTCCGATACTTTGGCCCATAATAGGCTGAACTCCGCTCGTGATGTAATTCTGTGGAAGATTAATCCCAGAAAATGTTTTCATAAGACTTGCTAAATACTGAGGGTCGACAGCCACTTGACCGGTAATTATACCGCCGCTTGGAATATTCACCGGTACGTTAGGAATGTATTGTTGTTGTCCTACCTTCGGAGTGTTCTGTAACTCAAACTTTATTACGGGCACATTATGAACTGGTGGAGTGATCACGTTGTGTTTAATTTGTGGATTGCTGCCCACAGTTGGTGTCTTGCCTAGGAATTTAAATAAGACTTCAGGGGTGATCGTATCTTCTCTATGTATTGTGTCACTTTTCGATGATGTGCCCATATTCTTTTTTATATAATGTAGCAACATATCCGTAAGATGTGGTACAGATGGTTTACGTTCGTCTTGCCCTTTTTCGATGATAATTCTGACGTTGTCATTATTTAAATATTTTTCATCGAAACTAGAACCACCGAGATGCTTCAATAAGCTACTCAAAAGTTCAGAGTCATGAGTGCTTGGTTGTCTCCCCACTTGCGGCATACTGCCTTGTGGATTAATTTTGGTTGGTACGTTACCTATTTGTAAGCCAAGAAGTTCTATAAGTTTCATCAAATCTATATTAACATTAGAAACCGTTGATTCTGGAATGTTTCCAACCGGATATTGTATACCGACAGTACTCCCAACTTGACTGGGGACAGTAATAGGCAGATTTAGAATATCACTACTGTGGATGTTAGAGTGTACAGGTAGTGGGTTGTTAGATTGGGTGACCAAAATTCTAAGTAAATTAATTAAATTTGTCCCATTTATGTTAATTCCATTTGGATATCCATGTGGTATCGGTTGACTGATATGTTGAGTCGGTATATTGAGGTTATTTCCTGGTATAGATATTCCAGAACTTACTGGTATGTTAATTCCTGAGTTTACAGGTATAGTTGGTTGCATGGATTGTATTGGGATGTTAATAGGTTGCGTTGCAGGTGGTTGCGTCGGTAAGATAATATTCATAGGTGGGTTTACAGGTGAAGGCCAATTGGGCATAACTACACCAGTACTGGTGGGTTGGTTTGGCTGATTCGGTACGCCTATTGTAATAGTAGGAATATTTACGTTAGGTACTGTGTTGGGTATTGACGTTTGATGCGAAGGTTGTTGAACGACGTTGAAATTAGGGTAGTTAACAATTGGATTTGTTGGTTGGCTTATTGGCGCTTTAACAAAGTTGATGTTGGGATTATTAACTACTGGATTTGGTTGTCCAATACCAGTATTTACGTTAGGTACTGTGTTGGGAATTGACGTTTGATGCGAAGGTTGTTGAACGACGTTGAAATTAGGGTAGTTAACAATTGGATTTGTTGGTTGGTGTGTTGGCACTTCAACAAAGTTGATGTTGGGATTATTAACTAATGAATTTGGTTGTCCAAGACCTTCAGGCACTGTATTAACTTGATTGATTGAAAAATTTGGATTATTACCAGGGTAAAGGGTCGGTTGCTGTACGTTTGTATTAACTACTCCAGGGCTGGGTTGATTGGTGGGTGCGTAAATAGGTATAGAACCAATTTTCGATAGACCGGGTATATTGATGCCAAGATTTGGAAGCATTCCATTAACCTGTTGCCAGTTTGAGTTTTGCGGAAAGTTTGGTTGACCATTCGCCAGCAGTATAATATAACTGGGCACTCCATTCTGCGGCAACGTATTAGCCTGATTTAGAGGAACGAATTTTCCTTGACCTCCAGGTAGTAAGACGTAGATATAACCTTGTTGACAGTTAATACCGTTAAGTCCACTTAATATTTGCTGTTCTTGAACTCCACCCAGCTGGGTCCCAAGAAGATCACCGATGTTGAGTATAATTACACTCTGGTTAGCATTACCTCCTCCGTTTATAATATCATTGATATTGGTTTCCTGGTTCGGTGTTGTTGGATTTGCAGGTAATGCTGGGGCATCTGTTACAGGCATTCCATTATTAATGACTGCTGGATTTTCAGTGGTGGTTAGCTGGTTCTTTTGAATACTCAGCAAGGCCGTTAAAAGGTCATTTAATGTTATATTTTGCTTTGGTCCAGCTGACGTTACAGGTCTTGATCCAGGATTGGTTCTTTGGCCAGGTGTAGTAACAGCAGGTGGATTAGCCTTACGTGGTGGATCATTAGGCTTTTCCTCGTTTATTACAGTTGAATTATTTTTTTGTATATTCTGAGCATGACTTACAGTAAATAGCAGGGCTAGGCCGTACGCTACCAACATCTGAAAATAAAGAAATGCAAATATAGAACTAAAACAACACACTATCTTCGTATTAATTAATCTTATCGTATCTTACTTCATGATGTTTCATAATTCAACCTAATAACACACAACGAAGAGGGTTAGCTAAGATTTGAAAAGTAATCATGGTTAATGGGAATCACTCAAATTATTCCTTTCAAAATTAAAGTCAAAAACGACTACATAAAAGCATATAAAAAACAAATGAAATTGGAACACTAATCTCTATAACTAAAGCATTTACAGTAAAAATATAGAAGGAAACTGCTTCACGATTAAGAGTGAGAACAATTGATGTTTAATATACTTTGCGTTTGCGTTTAATATAACGCCCATAAACCTTTGTTGGAAGTTTCAAATGTCGATCGTCTTTAAACTACTATGGTGCCCCGAGAACCTAATGTTATTGTACCCTAATTAGAAGAAACATGTGTCTCTTCAAAACCACACCTATATTTATAACAAAATACACCGGCCCGGCGGACGTTGTCCCGCCTTGATAATAAAAGGAACCTTGACAAATTATATACGTTTCTCAGAAATCACGTTATCTACTGGTGAAAATCGCATGAAAATCCGATTTGTAATTTTTGAGTTTATCGTGGACAAACAGACAGACAGACGCAGTAGAGGACTTTGTTTTATAATATGTAATAATAAGGATAAAGCAATGCAAGCGTCAATATTTCAAGCAAGAATAAGGGGTTAAAAAATATTACAATCCAATGAACTAAAACCTTGTGAAAATTATGCAGAAACGAATACTAGATATTACAAAAGTATTACTCATATAACAATCAACAAAAATGTATATAAATTCTGTTAGGTTCTTAAACACCATTAAAAAAGGAAAGATAATACAGACCTGCTGTTTCCACGCCATGTTTTGTGCCGCTATGCTTGAATTCATAAAAAAGAGACCTATTTAAATAAAACACAAATCTGTATGTACTTACACACGGATATTTTATCAAACGCAAATGATGTGTGCAGTTAACATTAATATATATTTAATTGAGAAAACCTTTTATGATAACGGAAATAATCTACGAATAACTGTAAATATTTCTGATAACCGAAATGCAGTATATTATTTTTTTATATATTTAAATATTTGGTTTATACGTCAAATTGATGTCCTTGTCATCCACTCATTCAATTTTCATACCATTTACTATTTATTTACTATATACTATACTTTACTTATATAGTAAATGGTATAGTATAGTGTACTTATTTCCGATAAGTAATTTATACTCATTGTAAAATATTAGTATTTGATTATTTACAATTAACTATATCGTTTGACTATTCTTATATATTGTTTTATTCCTTATTCTTAAACTAGCTGTTACTCACAGCATCGCCCGCGTCCTACATGTTTTCAAAATATATAATTTTTTTATATTAGCACGGCAAAATGACTGCACTGTGCCTGATAGTAAGCACAGTACAATCCAAAAACATTGGCGACCACCGAGTGACACACTGTCCATCGCCACTCGCCGCTGTCATACCGGCCTGCGAAAAGCTGGATATGCACAGGCTGATCCCGAAACGCGACTCGCAGAAGCGAATCACTATGACGGGCTTTTTCGCCATATACATGGTGATTGCGACCCAGTCAGGCTGTAAAACCCTACCACCCCGCTATCGCCATTGCCTCGTTCGTTATTCAGCAGGGTGCACCATGTGCAAGTGAGGTTGGCTTGGATGTTTCAAGTCTTAGATGTTATTTGACGTTATTTGATGTTATTTGATTTGTGTAAGGGTACACCCCAAAATAGCCTTTATGCTAAATAATTAATTTGATTTAAACGATGAAATGTTTTTTATGGGATTTTTTTAATTAGTTAAGTATTTTTGATTATATGTATAATACATAAAAAATCAAATATATTCTTTTTATAATAATATTCCTAAATAAAATTGTTATTTTATTCGATTTCATATAAGGTTACTTTATTTTCACTGTTATATTAACCAGTTCCCTTTGAGGGACTATCTGAATAATTGTATTATTAACAAAGAGACATCGAGTATTTGGTATACTTATCTAAAAACGCAAAAATATTTTGTATATTTGATGTGTATTGTTATTTACAGTTTCAAATAAATAAACGATTTTTTGTAGTTATAATTCTTCTGGCGCGTTTGGGAAAAATGATGCGAGTGAATTTTTACGATGCGCGATCACACCGACATTAAAAGCAACACCATGAAGTTGACTGGTAATAGTCTGTAATTTCGTAAGAACTGATAAATACCAGTTATTCTAATATATAGGAATTTACAATACGTGTTGTATATCGGTGGACATAAAAAATATATTTACCTACACATAAATATACATGTTTATTTGTGTGTGATTTTAGATTATATATGTCATAGTGGGAGTATTCAGCAGTCGAAATTAACACATAAATAGTAACGCACATTTATTACTTAACATTCATCTTACGAAGATTCGAAAAACGTCATCCTTTTTAACAAAGGCATTTCCAAACAGCGCCTTCTATTATTTTATATATTAATCAATACTGTGATGTATTGTTAATGCACTTCTATTTTATTATTATTAATGTGGTTTATTCTAAATTATTGAGTAATTTAAATTGGATTAAACTGTTCATAACTTCTAAGATTTCCTCCTGTTTTCCATATAAGCAATGATAAAAGTCACTAAATAAACCGGTGTCAGGCCGCAAGCGACGACTTAACAAAAAAAATATATTTACCTACACATAAATATACATGTTTATTTGTGTGTGATTTTAGGTTATATATGTCATAGTGGGAGTATTCAGCAGTCGAAATTAACACATAAATAGTAACGCACATTTATTACTTAACATTCATCTTACGAAGATTCGAAAAACGTCATCCTTTTTAACAAAGGCATTTCCAAACAGCGCCTTCTATTATTTTATATATTAATCAATACTGTGATGTATTGTTAATGCACTTCTATTTTATTATTATTAATGTGGTTTATTCTAAATTATTGAGTAATTTAAATTGGATTAAACTGTTCATAACTTCTAAGATTTCCTCCTGTTTTCCATATAAGCAATGATAAAAGTCACTAAATAAACCGGTGTCAGGCCGCAAGCGACAAAATATTAGTGGATTGAAATAACACGTGGAGACCTTTTCTGTTATTTAATGTTTTTAAAATCGGAATTACATCAGACGTGCAGCCGAGTTAGAATAATAAAGTTGCTAATTAAAACAAATTAGCATTGCATAGTGATATTAGTATTACTTTACAATTATTAAGATAATTAGTGGATCTATTAAATTGTTTTTAAAGCAAATAAGGATTTGTAAAGTACTTCAGTTGTTACAACTGTGAATTATTTAAGATAATTAATGACAACCTAATTAATTCAGTGTATGATGTTAAAATCGTTATTTATTTATAACTAGCAGTAACCGCAGCTCCGTAGGATTTTTTTTTAAATTATATTAGAGAAATATAAAATTGTGAGACCATGTACAATTATAGAAATGCTCTTCAAATATAATTGTAAGTACGACACGCACGCTACTTACAGTAACATGTAACGTATACATTGGATATATAAATACTAACAGTGTATCAAATTAGGTTTATCATCAGCAACATATTTAGAACTTTAACCCACCATATAACTCCCTCCCTCATATAACCTCAGTTCTCACTTACACTGTATAGGGAACTAATGAAACAATGACTTAAAGATGTAATATGCCCATATTGTCAACAAGTAATACGTTTATGGTCTAATATCTTATTAAAAATACTTCTTCTATGTTCAAAATTACTATTAATAATTATAATGTTGAATCTTGCATAAATATAAATCAAGATATAAAACTATACCTGTCTAAGCAGTTTTTAATATTTGATTATTTAAATAGTGCTCATTGAACTCAATACAATATTCTTATATGTTACTATGGTTACTGAGTTATGTAAAAGAAAAAGACAATATAATTCAGAATACATAGATAGATACACATATATGAATTTCAATTATATTTATTCTAGGAGTCCATTACAACGCACGTCTTACGCACATGTTTACAGCAAACAGCATATTTTAGCTAAATTTCATGCGGACGAAGTCGCGCGTAATTGCTAATCTAAAATAGATTACTTCTTATTTCTTCTTACTTCTTACTTCTTAGATCAGCTATCTGCCAGTGAAAGTCCCGTAATAATCGGTCGAACCGTTTTGGAGATAGCACTGCGAGCGAAGCCACGGTTAACAGCTAGTATAAACTAAAATTGCTTGAATTACTTTTTATAAGGTCAGCAATCTGCCAGTGAAAGTTTCGTGAAGATCAATTCAACCGTTTTGGTGATAGCATTGCAGACGAAGCCGCGGTTAACAGCTAGTCTAAATGATAATAGCCTAAGTAACCCGCTGTAATTTTAGCTGCATCCCAGTGAAATTCCCGTTAAAATCGTTTCGGAGATTACCCGGAACAAACAGACAGACAAACCGACTAAAATTTTAAAAATTGCATTTTTGTTATCAGTAGCGTGTATACTTTCATACCCGATCAGCAAAAAAATATATTTTGATATAAGATACAGACACTTCATTTAGTATTAGTAATATTAGCGAACCTAAAATGTAACCATGTACAAAATCATACATTTCAAAGTTAATTAGAACTTTGTTTCCTTCACTTGGGTTGTCGGCAGTCGAAGAAAGGCGATACCTTTATAAGTGCGTCTACGAGGTTGTGTAAAGATCATTATTGTGTCTGAGATCGTGAGGATCATTATTCATTATTGTTGCTGAAATCATTATTGATTATTGGCTCTGCGAAAGTTATTGTCTGAGCGATCATTAATGTCTCGGAGAGCATTGTTGTCTCTAATATTAATGTAAAATCATTATCAGAAGACCAAGAGTTAAATAAAATACATAATACATAGAAATGGAGGACAGATGTCACCGTGAGCTCTTTGGCTGTCCACTCATCTTTGTCACATATGACGGTGATGATAATTTATTGTGAGTATTCGCCAGAAAGCGCTCTACTATATTATGAACTTTTTAAAGTGGGTTTATAGATTTGAGGTTGACTGTCGGTATCTATGTATTCTTTGTTTTCATTATAAATTGTTATTTGATAAATAGTTTATTCTAGTTATTTTTGGTATCTTACTGGATTCTACACACACAGAAAATTTTAGCTTTTTTCAAGTTATTACAATTTTTTTATTGAAAACGTTGTCAATTCCATTTAATATATTTTTGGGAAGTATAATTATTTCCGTGCAATGTCACCGTGAGCTGTTTGGCTGTCCACTCATCTTTGTCACATATGACGGTGATGATAATTTATTGTGAGTATTCGCCAGAAAGCGCTCTACTATATATTATGAACTTTTTAAAGTGGGTTTATAGATTTGAGGTTGACTTTCGGTACCTATGTTTATTCTAGTTATTTTTGGTATCTTACTGGATTCTATACACAGAACATTTTAGCTTTTTTCAAGTTAAAATATTTTTTTTATTGAAATCGTTGTCAATTCCATTTAATATATATTTTAGGAAGTATAATTATTGCCGTGCGAACGTAAGTTTTTTTTTAATTTAATAGCTTTCATTTATCTAGCAAAAACATAAATAAATTAGATCTTGTAAATGCATGGCATAATTCAATACTAGAGATAAACACAAATTAAACATGTTCTGTTTTAGGCTCAGCATGAGTACTGAAAGCATTTTGGGTATTGGTATTGGGTTCTACAATAAGATCCCAAAATACATTACCGATTTAACGGACATTAAGTTCAAGCAGCAGGTCAAGTATATCTTAGTGTCGAAGAATTATTATAGATGTGGATGTGTTTTTGTATTTTGTATGGAAATGAGTAATATTTTGTAAAATCGGCGTAAGCTATTACACGTCACTGGACTGGAGATCATAAAATGGTAAACTATATCTGAGATGTTACCAGAATATTGTTGGAACACCGAAGTCGTGAAACACTGTGATATTATTTTGTTACTAACTTTATAAAGGCAGCAATCGTTTTCATTAATGACGATCGTTTACCATAGTAAATATATGGAGAAACAGGGAAGACAAAGACTATTCGTTGCGGTAAGTTACAATAGAGTCTCGAATCAAGCATGGCGTTGTCATATCCCTGTATTGTTAAGTTTGTTAGATTTCTTAATTAGAATTATATATTCAATATATGTAAATAAAACGAAATAGTTGTAAAGGCATAATTTATTAGTCTTACTTAAATACGAAGTGCATTAAACTATATGTACATAATATTTACAGAATTATCTTAACTATAGCTATGACCTGTTTATCTTAAACTAAAAAAATCCGAAGTCCATTATCGTTTAGCAAGTTTCGTCGAAAACCAGTAACAACGCGTCATATATTATAATAAAATCTTCAAACAAACATATTTATTAGTCGTATATTTATTTGTTCATATTATCCTCTGTAAAAATTGAATACCATATGTTAATACATGATAATTTAATTATAGTAGCTCATTATTTTTGTTTTTTTTTTTAATTCAGCAATTTAAACTGTATATATGGTGTTTGTCTCAAAAGAAAGAACGCAGCGTATATAAAGAAAAAAAAATTCAGCATTGTATAAATATCACAGCTTAAAATGTAGTTAAGGCAGAAGAAACAATTTCAAGCAGTAGTTTCAACTCGGAGTATTAATTTAAATCTATAATGTGTGATGTTTGTTCGTGCATTTGATATAATAATATGGTTTTCGTATGATGGCGTCTACTTCCGCAGGTGTAAGGTCTCGACAGCCGCAGGGTTTGACCGACGGTCTTTCAACCAATTCAATGTATCTACAGCACGAAATAATCTACTTTAATCACGAACGCCGTTGTTACTGGGATTTTTTTTCAAATTAAAGGGGGGATACAGCTTTCTGTCGCTTACAATTTAATTTGATTCCATAATCAGTCATTTTTAATTTAAATAATTTTGTTTTCTTTTCTACAACATATTCTGATGTTTAAAAACGCTATTACATTTTATGACACATGCATAAACACTTTTTATTTACAACTCCAACATTTCATTAAATTGTATCATGTAACAAAATATAAACCCAAAGTGAAACAATTGTTAATAAAAAAATTGCCCGTGAAAAACAAAGATATCTTTAGTTTATTCTGTATCTTCATAAACGAAACCTTATATGTATTTCTGTGTTACAATTATTATCTCACAATGTTATGATAGTAGAAATAACATACTCAAAATTCAAATCAATTTTAGTAATGAGAATTTAAGTTAAAATTACACTGTGAATACTCAAATAATATAATGTTTATAACTTTTGATTCTATTTAATTCTAGGATTAAATTAACATTTGATAACTTAATTTGAAACAATAACCTAAATAGAGTAGATAATGTTCGAAATCAATTTATGTAGACGATTGTTTTTTTGTGATGCGTACAGCGTTTGTCCCCCGACATTATAGAGTAGGAGTGGACCTACCCGGAGCCCTGCGGCGCGGTGTCGTCGTGGCGGATGGTGCAGTTCCGCACCGCCATGTTGGGCCGCAGGAAGTCGCTGAGCGTGGCGGCGGAGGGCGTGGCGCGGTCGAACGGGAACCCCATGGCGCGCTTGTCCGGGTACTTGCGGTCCCGGATACCGCAGTACGACGCCGCGTCGTTACACGCACCGACTAGGTCTTGTTCCACCTATCCGGAATGATCGATTGCTAAATTAACGGTATTTTTTGGCAGGAGATAAACTTATGATTCCGCGTCAGGTGACGTCAGCGACACGCTAGTAAGCGTGACCGACCGTATTACGCTTGCGTCAGACTAACGACGCGTAGTGTAGCAGCATATGTACATCTAATATTCTTATTTTGTATTCACTTTGTGCAGCCCTTCATATGTTTCATTAATTAATAAACTGTAGAGTGCCAATAGATGTGAAAACCAGATTAATAGTAATCATTTCAATTTACGAATTATGAAATTTAAATAGTTCAATAATTTACACTATAATTCATTTCAAAATTCAAAACAGAATACAGACATTCCATTGTTTTAAGTTTTCACTTCTGTCCTTACGACTGCCTCAACTTTTTTTTATCTTTATTTTAACGAGGTTTCAGTCATCCTTGCCTGCCAGCTTCATGGAATAACACACTTGGATTTATGTAACATTAAACTTGATTCCTACAATTAGAGGCTAAGGTAACAGATTTATAAATTATTTTAACCACATTAAATATAAGATTTCCCAATATAATATTCATCTCTCCAAAATCTTTTGGCATAATTCCTGTATCCGGATATATTTCCACAACATATGATAAACATCATCCGTGGACTAAAAAACTTCTTAAAGTGAATATAGTTTATTCCCTATCATAAAAAGGTACTTAGTACGGGGTATATAACCAGACCGGGGCCTGAATCGAACAGTAATCGATGAGTAATAAGCCCTGTTGGTCGTGAGACTTGACAGCTGGAATATCAATCCAATGTCCCCCAGGTTAGAACCCCGGCTACATCCTTAGTACATCTAAGGAATTTATCGGAATTCGCGTACATTCGCTAATTTAAATCGGCAACACTAACGGCTGACAGTGAAGGAAAACGTTGCGAGGAAACTTGCACCTGAGAAATATTCTCATAGTATCACCGTATGTGGGAAAATATTAAACTATGAATTTCTCGGAGTTTAAAATCGCCAATACTTCATGGGCTGATGAGATGAAGGCCATACCTTCCTTCGCAAGAAGCTTATGGCCCGGCAGGAGGCTCTTACAGGATGATGATGATGTGCCCGAATATATAGCTACTATCATTAGGCACAGTGCTGTGCTATCACTATACAGTACCATTATACACATACTAATTGTTGGGAAGATTACATTCTTATAACTAGGCATGGGAGTTATAGCTATATTTAGAATTAGATAGCAGTGAAGCTAAATGTTTTCATTACTGTTATTTCACAAGTGACAAACGAAAGCATTTATATTATACCTGACAGCAATAATATGCAACTATAAGAAGTACCAAGCATTTTCATGTCAAGCTTTTTGTAGTTCTGACTTATAAAAATATAAGTTGTTTAAAATATAGCAGACGTTTGTATTCTGTTAATTATAATTTACAAGCATTCTCGGAACGTTTAATACATTAAATTACCAAAATTAAACCTAAAATTAAAATTAAATTAATTAGCTCAATTTTATAATATGAGAATTATTTTGTAAAAAAGTAAAAAATTGCAGTGATACAAAACATCTTTTTCTAGATGCGATCCTCGAGGGACCCCTACACAAAATTTGCTATAATTGCTTGCTGGAGAACTTGAATTAGAAAATGTGGGGTCGTTTAAATCGACTCGCACTTGCATGTTTTATGTCGCATATGTAGTCGGTGGTACAAGAAAGCGTGATTATAATGGATATAATGTGTATAGGATGTACCTTGACTTGCCAATATAATAATATTGATGGAATTCATCAAAGACAGCGAGCATACTGCGGTGTTAATAAGTAAGTACCAAAAAGGCCGTACCTTATCATCGTCCCAGTTGGAGATCATAACGAAGAGTACCATGGGGTATCCCTGAGTGGTTCCCTTGGGCACGAGCATGTGGTGCGGCCACCCGCACCCACAGAAGTCGAACTCCGCCGCGGCCTGCGTGCCCTGGTCCCCCGGCCGCTGCGTCTGGTCCCGGAACGTGCGCTCGAACGGGATCGTCACGCTCGAGTCCACGCTCTTGCGCCGCACGGTGCTGTTGCCGGCAGGCACTGCGCGCCACACGCGACCACAGTTATCGCATCGACTAAACACTCTGCCGGACCTACCGCGGCAGACTCGCCCTCACCGACTTGTTGCTTTCGAACTGACTACGCTAGTAGCTCACGACTTCACCGCACTGAAGCACTTCGCCGATTCGCAGCAAGCTCAAAGGTACCGTCTATTGTAAGGGTCTACACCAGAGTGAGCATGCTCATAAACTCAATACAGCTCTTTCCTTAGTTACCGACTTTCAGGACTCAGCCAGTGTAACTTTAGTAACCAGTATATGACCGCTTGCCCGAAGTTTACACATCTACCGATGCTCGCTGTTGTTATTAGATCATATTGTATTCAACATCAGATATAGAGCAACCATAATGATTTGCCAAAAAAACTTCTATAATAACTTAAACGTGAATATAGCAGCACAGTTAATTATTGGCATCCAGTTACAGTACCGTTAGTCGTAACATTTGTAAGCATATCAAAACCTTAGATCAGTACCAGCCTGTCTCTCTAAACAGAGCGTGCTCACGCCCACGCCCGCGTAACCACAGATCACGCCGCCGCGGTCTGGGGGTAAATTTCGCTCCCGCACACCAGACTAGGCCCCCATCGGCAGCAGCTCAAGCCTAGGTCCGTTCCCTCGGCGTGGAGCCCTTGAGTACGCTGCTCGCGCGATACAGTGACACAAAATCTTACATCACTGCGACAACATTACTCATATCACCTCCACACACGTGCAGGCATACACGCTTACACATGCAAGTGGAAGGGTTTTATTTTTTTCCCTTATCAACCTTAGTTATTATGCAAAGAAACATTTCATTGGTAGTTTGCTTGTGCTTGAGAAACTCTATTACATCCATTAGCAGATGGACTATAGGTGTAATTATTGCCACTTATCTTGTCTACGCCAATACAGATTATACATACTTTTACTGGAGTTAGAATTTTAGCAAGAGTGTTTAGAAGAACTAACTGAAATTGTATTATGTTCCTTGAAAGACTTATTATAACATTTCTGTGTTTTATCAATCTCGCACAGGAAAGCAATTTCATCATTACAATGCATTATACCTTTACCCTGTAATATATAGTGTGGGTCAGAACTCTTACTGTGATCAAATGAAATAGAGGCCGAAGCCGATAAAGCCTAAAATTAAGAACCATGTTTCAAGCGGAATGTTTATAGATACTTAGATAAAGACTTTAACTTTAAAGTAGTACCTTATAGGGAAAGCAATGTCTCCACTATTTAAATATAAGTGTTTACTTACATGGTTGGGTGAACTTGTCCAACTCGATCATAAGTCTTCTCTGCTGATCAAATGGTAGTGCCTGTCCGGTTTCATCAAATATTGGTGCAATGAAAATGCGTACTGTACCCATCAACCCTTTTCCACTTGTGTTGTTCACCTCGATCCTGATCAAATTTATGATGAGTACCCTCAGTTATTACAATAATAAAAAAGGATACACTAACATGAAAATTATAATTCGGTAAACTGTATTACCAATTTTTGGGAAAAAATACTTTTACAACCAACATTATGTTACTGTAATATTACTGCCCTTATGAAATTGATAATTACTATAACAAAATGGTGGTTTTATTTTTAAAATTATCCAGAGAATTCTTGTTACATCTCAGAATTCATATGTCATAGTACTATTCCTTATTAACTTCACTCGATACGATAACGCGGATATTAATAAAATGCCACCTAAATTAAATTATATAGGGTCCGATAACGCAAGACCATGAATAGAAAAGTTTAATTAGTATATAATGATCTCCTCTCTTACATAACCATCGTGCAAAAACTTGAAAGATAATTGTGGTATCCTTAGATATCTAAGCTTACCAGAGACGATACAATTTAACAATAGTTGGGACCGATAACTACATAGATGAATTTAAAGAAGTTAAGACCAGTGTAATCTTTGTAAAATTAATCTAAATCCCATAGAAATACGAATTTAATGACATTCCGCAATGCAAGGAGTTAAAAGTCGCCGTGGTCTAGTGGCAGGTGAACATAATTTGGATATCCCCCCAGGTTCGAACCCCGGCATGTATTCACGAATTTTTCGGAATTCGCGTACATTTACTTATTTAAATTAGTAACATTATCCACTGATGGTGAAGAGAGACATTGCGAGGAAACTTCAACCTGAGAAATATTCTCATAGTACCACCGTATGTGAGAAAATATAATACTATGAATTTCTCAGAGTTTGAAATCACCAATACGTCGTGGATTGGCGCACCTATACCTTCCTTCGGAAAGAGGCGTATGGTCATGCTTTGGGTCTCTTACAGGCTGATGACGACGATTGCAAGGAGCTGGCTGGATGGATGCGAACTTACACATAATTGAATTCATTGTGTTGTAGATGGGTGAAGGAAGCGAGGACGCTGCCGCGAGGAGTGAAGTCGAGTCCACGGGACAGGTCGACGGTGTTCTGCTGCCAGAGGGTTCCGATGGTGTTCGGACCAGCGGAACTCTCGATGCTGATCGATGACACCCGTACCCCGGGGTAATCCAGCTACCGAACAATACCAGTTAAATCAAAATAACAAAAATACTTTATTCATTTTAAGTCCTAAGAAGGCACTTAGGAACGGCAAAACTACCGCCGGTGCGTATAATATATATATATATATAATATTTATATTACATTTCACGTCACAATCGTTTTTGTTGTTGACTTAATTCTAGACATCAATATAAATCTGGTCCCTAAACTCATTCACTTCTAATGAACCCTTCTTCTAAATCCGAACCCTTTCCTCATTTACTACTATATTTACTAACGTACCGTAATAGATATGTATAACAAAATAAACCCGATAGTTTTTGAAGTGAGAACTTCTGTAGGCGCGGAAATAAACTTATGGTTTCGTCAGCGACATGCTAGTAAGCGTAACTGACCGTATTGCGCTTGCGTCAGGCCAGTGACGCGTAGTGTAGCGGCCTCTGTACATCTAATATTAATATTTTGTATTGAAATTGTGCAGCTCGTCACAAGTCTGACTGATCAATAGACTTTATAGTATATAACCATTGCTCCGAGTGCCGATATATGTGAAAACCAGTCTAATGTACTCAATATACAAATTATGAAATATAAACAATTCGGACTCAAATTAATTTAATAACTCAAAAGAGAACACAGTCATTCGATTATTTTGAGTTTTCTATTCTGTCGGTAGTCTTTGTGACTTCCACAACTTTTTTATTTTTGTATGTTTTAGTTATTACCTATAGCCGACATGTCTTTAAACTTAATAATTAGTGCTGAGCAAACGTTCAAACCTGCGTACTGTCGGCTTCGATCTAGAAGAGTTATTTATTACCTTATCATTTCCATAGGGGGTCAGTTTGTGCTTGTAAAGGCTGAAGATGTCGTCGATGTACGCGTGCCAGCGGTAGAACACCGGGTCCCTCATGGCTGTTGCCGAGTCACCCATTACGCCGAAGGATTCCTAACCACACAAATTACATGTTAAACCATACTTTAATAGCAGTACGTGAACACGTCTATCATAAGCATACATTCATTATTAAAAGTAGCCAAGAACTATATAAAAAACCAAGAAATATATATTAATATTATGGAAATATATGGGCACCAGCAATAGTTTGTATTTTATTCTAAAGTAACTACAGGCGATAAAAATGATTTCCAAACAAGGAACAAGACAAAATGTTATAACGCTATATAAACGTTATATATTGAATTTTCCGTGATGATATGATAGCCTCGCTCGATAAATGAGCTATGTAACACTGGAAGAATTTTTCAAATCGGACCAGTAGTTCCTGAGATTAGCGCACTCAAGAAAGCAAGCATTTAGTATAGATAGTCTAGATGTAATTACCAAGTGCCTGTGGTCAGGGTCGTGGCTGTAGGAGATGAAGACATGTCCCATGTTATGCATGTCGCCGTAGAAGGCTCTATTCCGGCTAATGACTGAGGACTCCATGAGGTTGCCCAACACGTCGATACCCGTCTCCTCATCCAGAGGCATTTTCCGACCTCTAGGCTATTCATTGAACAAATTAAAGTTAAAATAAACTCATTCTTTTACGAGTTTGAGCAAATTATATTATAATTAAAGATTACGTACATGATATTTTCACAAAACAAATGGTATGATAACACACACAAATGTAAAGCAATATTGTAACGCAACACTGTCTTACATAAAATGTGGAAATAAGATAGCATATTCTCAATATCGGTGGTGAAAAAGAAATAGTATTTTTTTTATTGTAGCGCGGCAAAATGACAGTACTGTGCCTGATGGTAAGTACAGTACAATCCAAAAACAATGGCGGCCACCGAGAGACATACTATCCATCGCCGGCCGCCGCTGTGATGCCGGCCTGCGTAAGTATCTCTTCACGTTGTGCTTGAAGGACCCCATGTCATAGGAAGGAGGGAACACACTGGCCGGGAGATTGTTCCACAGCTTCACGGTACGGCAAAGATAAGACGTTGTGTACTTTTTGGTTCGTGCCCAGATAGGATTTACCGTAAAACTGTGGCTCCGAAGCCCAGCGCGCGTGGTGCGGTTATGAAAAGGAGAGGAAGGGATTAAATTGAATAACTCTTCAGAACACTCGCCATGATACAGACGGTAGAACACGCTCAGTGAGGCAATGTCTCTACGCAACTGAAGCTCTATGAACTTTGTAATGTCTGCATCATTAACAATGCGGACAGCCCGTCTCTGTTGCAAATTTAATATGAACACAATACTTTACCAGTGATGCGTGTTCTAAAAACATACAAAAAAACAGACAGACATTCCTAAATATAATGGAAATGTATTTTATTACTTATTCCAAGACATCTGTAACAATTTTTTTCACAATAATCTAAAAAGTACAGACTCGTTAGCTTTACATTCGTATTATTTGTACAGATAATAATATATAAGTATACGTACAAGATCCACGGCCATGTTTTCGATAGCTTGAAGGAAGCGTTGCCTCCAGTTCTCCATATCGTTGACTTCGCTTTTGATCTCGTCAACCGGACGATCGATGTCACGAATTACTGTATTGGCGAATCTATAAAATGTATCCTTAGTTTTTAAATGAGACACTTATAAAAATGCTCGCAAAACACCATGCTATAAATAAAATATATATCATTCCAGACCTATAATAATCCTATATCAATCCCAAGCTTTAAATTAATCACCAAAAGAATTGTATTCCCATGTTTGATACTACTCTTACCCTTATAATATATCTACTGCACCTGCACCTATAGGAAATCTCCAAGTTAGATCCAAAAACTTATAGAATATGTTATTGCCTAAAAGTACATCTAACTTTAATAGCAACAGTTAATAACTTCCAAAAAGCACTGAATTCTTATGATCAGAATTTCATCTCCAGTGTATTGGAAACCTAAGATCCTAGCTAGATAGAGATCCCCAAACTTTTTTGTCTCGTCGACCACTTGCCATATTTTTCGGTTATGTGCAGACCCCCTGCTTACCTGATATTTACTCTTTTTACCAATTCCTCAAATTTAAATATGCTTTGAAAAAGTGGCTTTACCATTTCTGTACATAAATGTACAAAAATGTCACCATATTACAAAGAAGCTTTATGTAAGTAGACAGTGTATATGTATTGTTTCATTGATGGAAAGCAAAAATTAAATCCACAACCTGCTTAAACTTTTTATTTATTATTATTTGGATGTCATGGATTCAAATTTTTTTTTCGTTAACATCGACCCCTCTGCTTGTCTTTATAGACCACTTTGGGCGTTTACAGAGCAAAACGAACAACAGAAAAATACTCTGACATCATATATTTAAATACAATCGTTCATACTCATGGGCCGGGGGCCCTCTACTCATTGAACAGGTTCGGTTGACGACGGGAGATGGGTGGATATGTATAATCGATTCCCCTATGTTAATAAAAAAAAGGTGTTGGAAATATTGTAACACACAATATCTATTTAATTACATTGAGTTAATATCGATAGTGAACGCTGCATTTACAAAACTGATAACAATTTAGAATCTTGTAATGGTAAAACTGAAGTATAAAATTTACCTATGGAATTATAAATTACTCGATTTTAAAAATAGAATAATATTTCGAATAAATAAGAGTTGAAAAGCCTTTTTCGTCGATTAACACTTGATTTATATTCTTTTCAGTACTAATCCGTCCGTGAGATGATATACATAAAAACTTATCAGCATATCTACACTGCAGCATATGATACTTTCATACTACACCAAATAGTTTATCATAATTTTAATTCAAAATGTAATAACTGAGCCACTGTTGAACTGTAGAAATACATACCGCGGAGGCCAAGTCCGACTGGCGACAAACGAGTTCATCTTGGGGAAGTAGCCTTCGTCAATGGGAGCCTTGAAGTCCTGGAAGCGTTTCACACGACCAAGACCGTTGCAGAAACGTTCCGCGGTATATCTGTCAAAATTACATCATGTGCTACAATTGATCTATTTTTATATCACAATACTGTTAAACGAGTACACGACCAGGTGCAAGCAACAAAGAAAGAAAACATATGTATTGTAACATATACACGGACAATATAATAGTGAAAAAATTGAGTTACATAGATATATATAACACTAGCCTCTGCGACATCGTTCGCGTGGAATAGTTTCTTTGTTACTTTGTTTGTTTTGTTTTTACTTTGTACACGCAGCGGAAGCTTTCAAGGAAAAAAAAACCCGATTTTGAAATATTCTTCATAGGTGCTCCGCTCCCATTGGTCCTAGCGTGATGATATATAGCATATAACCTTCCTCGATAAATGAGGTATATAACACTGAAAGAATTTTTCAAATCGGACCAGTAGTTTCTGAGATTACTCTCTACAACGTTTCAAACTCACAACATCACAAACTTTACCTCTTTATAATATTAATATAGATAAAATAAATAAAAGAAATAAAACGTTAGAACATATTAAAATTATGCAATGGTATTGCTACAATGGCACAAATTCAGCATGTGCTGGTGCCACCTTTGCAAGTGAACCCAGCGCTGATCAATTGTGGCCAAGTGGGTGTTAAACACTATAATAATAGTAGGAACGTTTTATTTTATTTCACAGGTGGCCTACGAACAGGTGGGTCACCTGACGTTAAGTGATCACAATCGTCCATATACACTAGCATCACCAGGGGAGTCGCAAGTGCGTTGTCACGAGAGGGAGAGGAGAGAGAAGAGAGGGGAGAGGATGTGGCCCTTCAGCGCTCTCACTGACCGAACGAAACGCAACAATGCAAGCACTGTTACTTTACGTGGGTGTTTCTGTGGGTCGGGTGGTAGTACCACAGGCGAGACATGCTGAAACCAGTAGTTAATAGTTTCAGCGTGCCTCTACCACCTATAGAAAGAAATACATAATAATACTACAAATGTAAAGTTTATAATATGTACATATAAGTTGATACATAATAAACAAAAGAATAATAAAGTATTAAAGAGGTAAGTCATATGAATTAAAGAATAAATAAAAGAATGTAATGGGATTATACTGCAATGCCCAAATGATAAACATGCATGAGAGACGAGTACAAACAACATTCTTATTTTATTTTCAAATGTAATTAAACTTTTGGTTGGTGGTATATTGTTCCAGCACTTACTAGCGTTGTATTGAATACTTCTAAAGGCTGCTGTAAAGTGACGCGGAGTTAATATCTGTGTAAACATTATTCTACGCTCAGAGGCTCTGTGACTACTCAACTGATGTTATCATAGAGATACTGCGGCCTTTCAGAGCGAATTACCTCAAAAGACATGCGAGATGTAATTTATATCTTGCTTTAATTTTTAGTAGTAGATGCTTATTAATGGCAGGGCCTGGGTGACATGTGCTCTCGCTGGTATTGTGAAAGAGAATAGTGAACAGGCATTGTAGACCCTTTGTTTAAAAGGAGATGTTCTAGCAAGTAATCGAGGACCATACGATATAACAGAAAAAAATAACTTTGAAAGTGCTAATGTTTATATAATTTGTAATCATAGTTCTTCACTCAGAAATGGTCTCATATTATACAGAACTTTTAATGTGTCACATACGCTTTGTTGTATTTTTCAAAATCTGTTCACTTCACCTTTTAAAGAATATTTGATTATTACAACCTTTAGCAAACGTGTTTTCCAAACGACGTTTGCTTGCATAAGAAATTCAGACTTAAACTATCATTGGAACCTGTCGTTCATTCTTACATTTCCTATGGAAATATCCATTTCCTTTCTTGTCAACATGTATTCAACGAATTACCATTTGATTGAATTATCTCAGAATTATATTTCTTAAAATAAAGTCATATATGTAGCTAGTTTATACCATTAAAAAAATTGCAACTTGTGCGTCTGTTACTATTTTTTTTTAGTTTAATTTTTTGCAACCAATCTTCTTGAATATTAATGCTATTCTCGAGTAAGTAATAACAACGAGTAACTTGGGATTATTTCAATGTTCTGACAAGGTTTTTTTAGTATCAGGGCGGGACAATGGCTGCGGTCCCGCTAGTACAATATACAAAGACACTACATGGCAGATTAAGATCCCGCTAAAAACTCTCCCTGCTACTGTTCTTATTAATAAAGTGTCAATATTTATCCGAGCAGAACTTCGCCTTACAATAACTTTGACATAGAAGTGACTGTAGATCAACAACGTTTTATAGGCCGAACTCTCTAATAGGGTGGTGCTAATGTTCCGGACGCGTCTCGGATGTGTTGTAGCAATACCGGAAGTAGATGATGAGTCCGTTTAAATCATTTGAATATCATTTTAGTTAATAAAAATATTAAAATCATTAAAATGAAGTACAAATATAGAAATCATGACATACCTGCATATAATCTGTTGGTGCATGTAGTAGAAGAGTTCACCGCGACGATCCTTATTGACGATGTTGCGATTGGCGGAATCGAACGGATATACCAGATGCCAATGCCAGTGGTGGAGGTTGATGCCTATGTCCTCGCGGAAGTAAGCAACGCGCTGCTCCGGCTCATTTTCGTTGGCGGTGTAGTTCACCGGTATTAGCACTGGCATCTATTAAACATTTCACCAAATTTAACATTCTCTTTAACAGGAGCAGATGGAGTCTCACTACAAACACCCTACCAGCACGATTACTGAATAATGCAGCGGCTGATTACAGTTCACAAACTGACTAAGCGAGCCACACTATTTTTTTCAATTTTGTTGGTTTCGCACAAAGATATTTGGGATTAGCAATATAAAGGGAGAGGACCGGTGATCGCAATTTGCTACGAGTCACTTCTCTTTCTCTTGACGCGTTGCATGAGGGTTATATAAAAAGTCACCAAGATTTGTCATATATGATTTAGATTCAAGTGAGAGAGTCGTGGTAATCTTAAAGTCCGTTAATTGCCTTGATGTTAATAATCACATGCTTAGCAAAATTATCGAACGATTTGATAGCAGACTCCTTCTTTATCAAGCCCAAAAGATGAATGGGCATATACGAAGATTGTCACAAAGCATTATATGCCCTAGTCTCTTCGTACTAAACCTGGGGCATTCTTAAAGTAAATGTTCAAAGTTTTGCACGGATGTGTTATCACAGGGGTGGGTGTGATCGCCAATAATCTTAAAACGATTAAGGTATTGCTTACAATACCCGTGTCCACTTAATATTTGAAGCCACAGTATATATGTTATAGGGTATACCTTTTTTTATTAACGTGGGGAATCCATTATGTATATCCTCCCGGGGGAGAAAGTAGGTTATGTGCGACTCGTACGGACTAAAACCATAGTGTACCCTTTACTGCAGTAATGGGGCAACACGGGCTTGTGCTAGCTAGCACCATGTCGCCCCACAGACTAGTACACCCCGACTGTCTCCCAAACGGCCGAACCAGTGCAATGTAGAAACGGCCTCCCAGCCCATCTCCCTTGGTCCGACTTAAATGTTATAGTTTATTCCTACCACTATCAAACTACATTGAAGTTTAATTAACGCCTTACGCCATGAGCGGATAATATAACAGTAAATAATCTCTCGGATACAAATTAAGAGATTCTTCCTCGTTGAAGGAAAAGCGGCTAAGTGACAAAATGGCCACATGTGACTCAGTCACTTTTCGCTTTACGAAGATGAAATACACAAGGATTTGACATAATTAACTACAAATACACCTATACATAAATATCACTGAACTGCGCGTATTTTGCATTTGATAATCTCCTACATACCCGATTCTGATGAAAGTTTTACTAGTAGATAGCGACTTTCCAAAATATTGTTTAAGCCAAATATAATTAACCTATTCCGTAAAATCTAAGGAGTAGTGATGACATTTAGGGGCCATTCAAGTGTTATGTAAGCACTGACGGGGTGCCTTGATTCGCTTAATCTTGATGGCATAGGAGTTGGGGGGATGAGATAAAAGACTTAAAAATACTTATATAAATGTCTACGTCAGCATGAGCGAAAGGGGTAAGAGCATTGTTTACTTTTGCTGAGGAGCTGGGGGGTCGGTCCGAAATAACAAAAATTCTGTTTACGGAATACTTAAGGGGTCCCTTCATACTAAAGGTATCTTAAAATAAGGAAAAGAATTCGCTCGTCACATTTCAAAGTGAGCTAAATCCAATTTTAGCCCGTTTTGAAAATGAAAAACAGCCTACAGTTATTCCATATAAAGCACGTAGTTTTCATGAAATAATATTACCCTTTTGACAAGATATCAATGACAAGACTCGGCTTGTCAATAACTTATTTAAAAAATTAAATAAAGAAATCTAAAAGTAAATAGTCTAGTCGTGTACGAACCAGAGGCACTTTGAAAAAGAAAAGGTATTTTAACTTTCAAAAGCATTTACATCGTACCAAAGCTACCTTAACACTACTTATTGCTAACTTAAAACTATTAGCTTTGTTTTCGACCGCCATGCATCCAGATGAACTTATCACTCGTCTTACATTGCAATGTCTGTTCGACAGACTTAAATAACTTCTTAAACAAAGCACCTTTTAAGAAATTCCCACTCCTATTTAATAACAGAAAAATAAGTACTTTTATACGTACCCTGTCTCCGGGTGTCTCAACACTGGAGATCTCTCTGGCGCGGCGGAGCGCCTTCGGGTCCACGAATTTATCCGGGAACGTTTCCACGAATGTTGGAATGTTGAGTCCCTTAGTGTCCGGCCTATTACAATTTAAGTACAATTTATTTAAGTACTATATTGTACAAT
Organism: Antheraea pernyi; assembly: GCA_015888305.1. Lineage (NCBI taxonomy): Eukaryota > Metazoa > Arthropoda > Insecta > Lepidoptera > Saturniidae > Antheraea > Antheraea pernyi. The sequence continues at coordinate 207,214 of MU159103.1, read as the reverse complement.
TTATTTATTTATTCATTTATAACATTTAGATTCCCTTCATTAAAATTACATTTACAATTATTACATTATTCACGTACTATTTACAAATGAAAAAAATACAATACTCATTTGTACAATACAATATAAGAAATACAATACTTATGGTATATAGTGTGTAAAGATACTTTTTTTTATTTACGTTGTAGTACCCGTACCAGGCCTAGCCTTTCCATTGTCATATTGTAAGTGTACTACTGTAATGTAATGTAAGGTTACGTTATTACATCATAATTACAAATAAATTATCTGTTACGTTAATGACAGAAGCCACTGTGTAACATCTATTTTCAACTTATATTTAGGCCTACTTGTTAAATCAACGAGTCTATTAATTCGATTATACTAATGGCTTTAATCAAAATCTAACCAAAATCTTTTATTTCAATCAAAATATATTTCAAATGCATTGGGCACCAACATCAGCGAAATGAGTTTTCTCCGTGTATCTTTCATTTATCCTTGTTTTAGGAGGCTTTCTTATATAGAGCTTAGAAGAAGAACGATCTTACCTGTGGAGAATAGCAACTGACAAGCAGTAGTTGAACATGTAAGGATTGATGCGAAGTTGACAATACGCACAAATTGAAAACAAATCTTCTAGATCACGCATACCTGAAACCGTAAGGATTTGATTGTACACTCAGCATTATTGTAATACAATTATACTAGTAGAGTGAAAAATACGAAGACCTCATTTCATAACAGTAACATCTCATGCCGTCCCATTTTAGTATGTACCGTTAAAGCAAGTAACAGAACGAGACAGATGGCGTTAGTTTAGCAGTGAAATATAGAGAGAATTATAGAGTGGATCAATATGTCTGGTGATGTCTGGAATTGACTCCTCTCTGTGCATCCACTAAAAACGTTTGTGACATTTACTATTATATAGAATATATTATTATTCTAAATATTGTATATATTTGTTAAAAAGATAAACCAGATCGAGTTTCTTGCCGGTTCTTCTCGATGACTTTCTTTCGGTTGTTTTCCGAACCGGTGGTAGTTTTGACGTTCATGAGTGCCTTCTTAGGGCTTAAATTGAATAAAGTGTTTTTGATTTGATTTGATTTGAAATAGTGTATTCAAGTGATGTCTCGATCGATATAAGTTGAAATATATTAATAAGCTGAGTTTCCTGTAAAGGAATATGTCGTAATGAAACAATACCATGATTCAGTACATCTTCTAATGCAATCTAATTCTGTTGGCATGTAGGTGCAGGTTACATAAGTGTGTTTCTTATGCATTCGATATCCAGTCTCGAGTCTCAAATCAGAAGATTACCCCCATTATTTAGAAGTTTTCGGGCTCTAAAGTTAGCAAACGTCGCGTCAGAGACTTTTCTAACTCGAATTTTATTGGAATTTTCGGTTACATTCAGATGAAAAACAACATTTTTGTAATTTCTAAGTGCCTCCTCATCCTGGTTAGCAAAAGTAATCAATTCTTATCACCTCATCTCATGCTTACGTAAAGAACTATATAAGTAATTTTTAATATGTTCTGATTTTCTTATTGAATCATAAGTTACACTTAATAAGTATAGAGAAATAAGAAAATTATAGTCTATAGAGGAATTAACTTATAGTGGTTTGTTACTAGGGCGATGGTAGGCCAATGGATAAGACCGCGAGCCTCACATATCCTAGACCTACACATTCAGACCTCCTTCCCTTATGTCATCAAAAATAAGAAAATCTAAAACCCTATGTAGTATTTACGTAATGGTATTCAAGTATGAATGGTCCCTGATTTGCGTGTTATGAAAATTAAATGCCGTGATTGTCTCTAAATATGACTACATTTATAATGTATCACAATAGTCCTACTTTTTATATATTTACTAATGTATTGTCATGTTGACGATCCTAAAATAAATAAATGAAGCACTTACCCACAAAAATATCAATAAGTTTTGCAGCCATCGTCCTATGCCCTGGCACGAAAAGGGAAAACTGTTCTTTCTGTCCTAACTTCATGGGGAGGTCCAGGTTCGGCAAAGCTATGTTCCTGACTGGAATAGAGCGCTCGGCGTCGCTGCCGAACCGGTTTGACAAATTCGTAGCCAATTTCTTATATTTCTCAGGCTGAAAGTTGACACATAATACTATCACTGCCAAATGCGTACCTATTACGCGAGAAAATAATACCCCATATTATCTACTAGCTAACCCGCGCAACTTTGTCTAAGTCAAATCGGTTATTACAGGTCTCAATTTTTTTTCCAAACGCGAAAAATCTTGAAAAAATACTTAGAACTCGATTGCACCGTAACCTACCGGATCCAATTGTAAATCCAAACTATCCAAGGACCCATTCAAACACATACCTAGTTGGTACGCGAAAAATCTTCTTAAATAAACCTAAAATTACCTGGCTCATATATTGAGACTTGTGAGTTTCATATGTGCTTCAAATTTTATAAACACACCTCAAGCAGTTATTTAGATATTAAGATCCAAAAATCGTCATTTTTATCACTGACTGACCTATAGACCAAAACCTAGTTCCAAATGACCTAGAAAGTTCAAATTTGGCATCCAGATAGGTAATTGGATGAATACAAAGGAGTAAATCAGAAACTAGTACAGTTTTATAATTTTATTACAATTTTTCAACGATTTTTTTTTCTATTAGAAAATCTTACTTATATTGCCTATAATGTAAGAATCAGTAATCAAAATTGATGACAGCCGGTATATATGTGAGTTTTAAGGTCTTCACGTGAATATATAACGAGTGGAATACCACCTTAATTTTTTTATTTCGAAACATATCAGTTTTAGTACCCATAACTATTTATAACTAAGAGTAGACTTTCGTATTTATTTCGTTATTAACTGGGTTTAGTATGGGAAATTAACAAAAACCATTTCGTATTAATTTTATTATCAATAAGTACCTACTAATAATTTCTGTACAAAAAGTAATGACATCACATCAAAACCATAAATGTGAAATGAGAACCAAGTTCAATATTATAATATATGCCTTGGTTGTTGATTTCAACGACAAAAGAAGTGAGATCTAAATAGGTGCCAAGTTCAATGATCAGTCCTGAAATGTATTTATTACAACATAAAATATATTATAACTTATATAACTATGCTTAAGGCATATGTATATCATAATATTGAACTTAGAGCTCATTTCACATTTATGTTTTTGATGGGATTTATAATATCAGTATCGATGACTTTATTAATAAAAGCTTTTTAAAATGACACTGAAAACTTTTCTTGCTGACTCTAATGCTAATTACTCTTCCTCGTACGTTACCTGGTTATATTAGGTAATTAGGGATTTTAAAATTTAACTGAGATCAAACGCCAAATCCTGTATATTTTAAGAGAAATTTGATTTACTCACGTAGTAAGTTTCAGGGATATCTAGGACGACTTTTTGTTCTCCCTTCTGCATGAAACACGGCTCGCTTGGACGGTCAAAATAAACCAAAAGGTCGAACTTTTTGTCAGTCATCTTGCTGTCTAAAAATAATAACATAATACGTTCACTTAACTATTTAAATGGCACATCAACAAAAAGGAACGGTTTGTAAACAATTTGGAGGGAACCAGTGCTTCAGAGATCATGAAATTGTGCAATGTAACAAATCTTTTGCATTGTTTTGTGGTAATTTTACCCACTTTTAAAAGAAAATGAACCCAAAGGTGGACGTTATACTTAAAAACTTTTGCAACAAATCATGGGTTTTATGGCAATCTTATGCACTTTTAAATGAAAACGATCACGAAGATGGTAACAAGTTAAGCCAAGAGGATTGTCTAGCTCGAACTGTATTTGCTATAATGCATCTATAATTTACTTAATGAAAGATTGAAAACTTGAAAGTTCTACTCTAGTGGGTATTATAAATAGTCCCAATACCATGTTATGGTCTTTCCTTCACCGAAAACTTAAATTCACTATAAGATTCCAACCCACGATTACCGTCATCGTTTCAGATAGCTGAATACGCTATAACTGCGATGTGATAACTTCAATTTTTGATTATGTTATACTAGCTGTACCCGCGACTCCTTCCGCATGGAACTCGATGTAAAAAACAGTGAGTAACAAAATCATCTGAATGTGTTAAGTCCATTTACTTATCTACTTTTCTCTCATGCTTAAGTCCCACCGCCATTAAAATTACAATAACTTTTGATAGAGTGAACCGATCTTAATGAAACCAAGACTAAATATTTTCGAGGATATGCTTTATGATACACGTTAGATTTACAATACTATTATATTAAATATTGATGTGTACAAGATGATATTTGATTATCCATTGTAAAGCGGAAAAATTTGTTTATTTGTAGATAGTCATCTTCGGAAGTGCTAATAAAATTCTAAGAATCCTTTCATTAATAACAAACTACAGTATCCTCGAGTCACGTAGGCAATAGCCACACATTACCATATATATACAGCCATATATTTTATATTTACAGCACAAACCAAATCATTTTATAAAGTAATTGTTAAAATTGAGAAACAAACATTAGCCAATAAAATATTGATATACGATAAGTAAATAAGAGTTGCACATAAAGTTTTTAAATCTATATAAGTCGTTCCATCTCAAAATGAGCTAAATCCAATTTCAATCGTTCATATTATAACATGTTTTTTATACACCGAGAATGGAGTTCAAATTTTGTCGATCATAAGTTTTTTTTTTATTATGCTCATATTTTACATATACACAGTTTTAAGATTTTAAAATTGACGTAAATTATTAGGAACTGCTAAAATTGGATTGAACTTATTTTGAAATGTAACTACACATATAACTTTTTACGCCGAAAACCAAAATGTCGCCAAATTTTCGGGACTCCAAACAAATGTCTTATTAGTATTACTCTGGTTTATGGTATTCTGCCTACATCCAACGCTAAAATTAAGTTTATTAATTTCATTATAATGAATTTCTATATTTTTATAATCATACTTGACGTCACTATGTCTGATGGCAAACAGTATAATTCAAGAACAACGATGACACCGTATGTATTGTAGTCACAATTTATAGAAACGATTACAATTGCAAAACAAGATCGGAAATAGAATTAAAATATATATATATATATATTAATAGCTGTCCCGGCTTAGCCACGCGTTGCTGTGGCTCAGTTATTACATGTTGAATTAAAATTATAATAAACTATTTTCAAAATGAAAACGTAGCGCCATCTATTAGATATCTATAACAGTCGCTCCTACAGTTTTCTGTCAACAAACTAATTTAAAGCGCCATCTGTTCGAGATTGATGTAACTTACAATTAATAACAAGAATAAACATTGACAATCATATAATATGTAATAAAAAATATTCAGGCCGTTAATCGAAATATGAATTATCCTATCTCCCAAGTTGGATCAAATTATACACAAATGCCAACTTCCATGAAGATCGGTTGAGTAGTTTCGGAGCTCATCGTGGACAAAAATATTTAGATGAGCATGATTAGTGAATAAAAACATAATAATTACAAGAATAGATCGCCTGACTAAAAACTGTACTCTAAAATCGTCATTATAAAAAAAATACTCACCTTACAAGATTTTTAATGACCAATAAAATATAAACTTTATAGATAAACTATAATAAGTTTTGAGAGGGAAGGTTGTTAAGCCGTGTTCACCACGGCTCGACTGTGCCATTGATGGGCAAGCAGGGCTACTTATTTAGGAATGCGCACGTCTCAAACAACCGTGTGCAATGTACCCTGTGACCGTTCAAACACAGATAACAGACCTGTGGTTAAGCTATCGGGCTTGCCAAATTATTATCTTCGTCCGTCATGCTGGTATTATTTACGCATGTGTATGTGAACTCTAATTTCACAAATTGCATTTTCTCAGGAGTCTACTGATAATATTTAGGTATGTTACACATGACTATTTAACTCCAAACCAAGCATAACTTGTATTATGGTGTCCAAACAGCTGTTATACGTAGGTACATAAACAAATATCTAAATATAGAAAGATCCAGTGTCATTATGTTTGTCCACGATGAACTCCGAAACTACTCAACCGATATTCGCGGAAGTTGGCATTTATGTATAATTTGGTCCAACTTGAGAGATAGAATAATTTATATTTAGATTAATGGCCTAGATTTTTTTAAATTACAAATTAAATGACTGTTAATGTTGATTATTGTTATTAATTGTAAGTGTCATCAGTCTGGAACAGATGGCGCTTTAAATTAGTTTGTAGAAAGAAAACTATAGGACTGACTGTCATAGATATCTCATAGATGGCGCCATGTTTTCATTTTGAAACATAATTTAAATTCAACGTGTAATAACTGAGCCACAGCATCGCGTGGCAAGGGGTCAGCTATAAAACCGACAATTATGCTTTCCGAACAAATTTCAGCCATGTACAATAATCGACCCACAACCTCTCAGCTCAAAATAGGATTTTTTTATCTTAGTAAAGATTTAACCTATGCCATAAGACATCTAAGTTAAGATAGATATGCTAATGAAACAATATTCAATATGTCACAGGTCCAATGTGTTCTGTGTATATGCTATTTATTTTACTTTAGTTCGTGGCGAGATGAAACTAGGGCTCTAATTTATAATCTTTTGTTTTGTATTGTAATTTAACACGAACGGATTCGCAGGGAGCTACCGCAGTTTTAAAATAAATATATACAAAATTACTTAAAAATTACCTATTCTTTTTGAAAGACAAAGCTTTGATGTGCAACATTTTTTGCCGAGAATGCTTTTTATGTATTACGTAATGTAACACGCTTTTGATGTATTTTCCCCTTTTATCACAGACTAGCCTCTGCCCGCGTGGAATAATTACTTTGGGTTAACGCTACCAGGCATCGGGAGTTTTCAAGAGGAAAAATGAAAGACAAAGTACAACATTTTTGGCCGAGAATGCCTTAATAGTATACGCTTTTGATGTATTTTCCCCTTTTATCACAGACTACAGCCTCTGCCCGCGTGGAATAATTACTTTGGGTTAACGCTACCAGGCATCGAGAGTTTTCAAGAGGAAAAAAAACCTTTTTGAAACATTCTCCATAAGTCCTCCGCTCCTATTTGTCTTAGCGTGATTATATATGGCCTATAACCTTTCTCGATAAATGAGCTATATAACACAGAAATATTTTTTTTAATCGGACCAGTAATTCCTTTGTTTACCCCCTACAACGTCACAAACTTTACCTCTATAATTTCTTTCAAGTTATATTATTTGTATTAGTATAGATGTCGTCCCATAAAGCTCAGTGATGTGATATCATTCTGGTATATTTTCTTCGAGATCGCATGTCAATAAGAAATTTGTGAATTCTCTGTAAGATGGCTACAAGATATTTCCTTATATAAAATAATTAAATTTTTAAATCTGGTAAATAATATTTGATTATGAATTGACACTGAACTTGAACTAATTGAAATACTATATTTCGAAAATACTTTGACAAAATCATTGTATATGGTTTTAATTAAATGTCTTTCATGCTATGGAAGCAAATGGATATGGAAGCTTTACGGAAGCGAAAACTGTTAATGAATGTTGGAATGAAATGGCAACATGTGTAAGGTACGTAGCAAGGGATGTTTTTGGTGAAACAAAAGAGGAAAGATAGATAAAACTTTGTGGTGGAACGAAGAGGTACAAAAGGCTTTGAAAGAAAAGACAACGGCTTTCAATGAATGGAAATGTATATGTAGACCAAGATAGTACGATTAAAGGAAATAGGAGAATAATGTATGTAGAATGTATAAATGTAAAAAGAGCAGTTGCTATTCTTAGAGCTAAAAAGTAAAGTACAAGATGATTTGACAATCACTAGAGAGCTCACAAACAGAAAATATTTATATCGATTAGCAAAAGTAAGAGAAAATTATACAACAGAACACAGGTAAAATGTATAAAAGACGATGGAAGTAAATTTTGATGAATGGTGAGGACATAAAGACATAATTGGAAGAAATATTTTGAAAGACTGCTGAATGAAGAAAATGACAGGACGGGATAGTTAGAGACTGTACCGTCAAATGTAAGCGTTTTACAAGAAATAAGTTAGGATGAAGCAAGAAAAGTTGTGAATGGTATGAAAAACGGAAAAGCCGTTGGGCTTGATGGCATACCGGTTGAAGTACGGAAGTAGATGGATGGATGTGGCTGACGACTTTATTTTTTAATAAGATGTTACAAGAGGAAGCGATCCCAAATGAATGGTGCAATAGCGTAACAGTGCCTTTAATAATAAGGGTGATGTGCAGGACTGTAACAATTATCGAGGAATAAAGCTGATGTCACACAGTATGAAGGTTTGGGAAAGAGCGATAGCGAGACGAATAAGAGATGAGACTGAAGTGACTCAAAATCAATTTGGGTTTATGCCTGAACGAGCGACAACAGATGCCATTTTCGTACTTCGGCAACTGTGTGAAAAATACAGACGTGTACATAAGACCTTGCATATGGTGTTTGTTGATCTGGAGTAGCAAAAGTAAGAGAAAATTATTCAAGAGAACACAGGTAAAATGTATAAAAGACGATGGAAGTAAATTTTGATGAATGGTGAGGACATAAAGACATAATTGGAAGAAATATTTTGAAAGACTGCTGAATGAAGAAAATGACAGGACGGGATAGTTAGAGACTGTACCGTCAAATGTAAGCGTTTTACAAGAAATAAGTTAGGATGAAGCAAGAAAAGTTGTGAATGGTATGAAAAACGGAAAAGCCGTTGGGCTTGATGGCATACCGGTTGAAGTACGGAAGTAGATGGATGGGATGTGGCTGACGACTTTATTTTTTAATAAGATGTTACAAGAGGAAGCGATCCCAAATGAATGGTGCAATAGCGTAACAGTGCCTTTAATAATAAGGGTGATGTGCAGGACTGTAACAATTATCGAGGAATAAAGCTGATGTCACACAGTATGAAGGTTTGGGAAAGAGCGATAGCGAGACGAATAAAAGATGAGACTAAAGTGACTCAGAATCAATTTGGGTTTATGCCTGGACGTGCGACAACAGATGCCATTTTTGATCTTCGGCAATATAGAAATACAGACGTATTGTATACATACATGTTATATAAATACAGCCCGAAAAATACAGACGTGTACATAAGAATTTGCATATGGTGTTTGTTGATCTGGAGAAGGCACATGATCGAATACCCCGAGATGTTCTGTGGTGGGCACTGAAAAAGAAAACAGTGCCTGGGAAGTACCTACAACTTATTCGTTGTATGTACAGTCAAGCCAAAACACGTTAGATCCGAAGTTGGAATAACCGATAACTTCAACCTGGCTGCAGGTTTGCACCAGGGTTCACCTTTAAGCCCTTATTTATTCATTCTTGTTATGGATGCGTTAACATCCGACATACAGGAGGATACCCTGGTGTATGCGGCGTGCTTATGATATTGTTCTTATCGGCGAAGATGCTACCGAAGTCCAGAGTAGGCTGGTAAAATGTCGAGAAAAACTGGAGAATGTTGGATTGAAAATGTCCATCCAGTTTTTCTGCTATAGCTTTAAATGGTATATACTTACCATCCTCCTCCGATTTCCGGTATCTCGGTACTCTGACCCAAAACGGTGCCTGCATAGACAAGGACGTGAGGAATAGGATAAATACAGGGTGGATGAAATGGCGAAAGGTGCAAGGTGTAGTTTGTGACCCACAAATGCCCTTGAAATTCAAGGGGAAGGTGTATAAAACTATTATGTGACCAGTAGTTGTACGCATCTGAGTGCTGGGCGACGAGAGAGCCGGATGAGAGAAAACTACATGTGGCAGAGATGCGAAAGTTAAGGTGGATGTGTGGTGTAACGAGGAGCGATAAAACTAGGAATAAATATATCAGAGGAAGTTTGAAAATAGCACCAGTTACAGAGAAGTTAAGTAATAGGTTGGCATGCATGCCAACCATGGTATGGGCATGTCATGAGGACAGATGAAGTCCATGTAACTAGAAAACCTTCGACTATGATGGTCGATGCATATACGAGTAGAGGAAGACTGAAAAAGGTATGGATAGATTGTGTGAAAAATGATGTGTAAAAGGTGAATACCGAGATGACATCCGGTAGGCGAGCGTGGAGAAGGAAAACATGTGCCGATCCTAGTAAAGGAAAATCTAAATTGTATGTTGCTGTATGATAAATACCTACAATAAAAGTATGAATTATGTAGTTTTTACACAAAAATTGTGATAACTGAAAATTGTTATTTTAACAAGTAATGCACAATATGTACATAATCATTTTATACAAAATGCCACCAATATTACAAATTGTAGTATAAAAACCATACAAGTCCTCAAAAACGGCCAAGGCAATGTGCAGTTACTGGTCAACCAAAAGTTCACGTCAGCAACCACACACTTCTTAGGATCCCTAAAGACAACTACGATTGAGCCTCTTCAACCGCTTTAACGAGGAGAAATAAAAATACAAAATGGTTTGTAAGAAAGTTTTAATAATCATAGAAGTATTTGAAAATATTTCTTGAACATTTTTAACAAAGAAATTAAACGATAAATTTAGTTATATACTAACATAATTACGACTTTTACAATACACTAGGGTAATAGTCTAAGGAATATTTAACTAAAATTTTAAATATAAATACACTAGAAGTGAATATTTTACTCAAGTCAAATATGTTTATCCTCGAGTAATATAGCTAGCACAATACAAACATACATCCAGTGCACCGGGCTTCAGACTAAGAAGTGGAGACCGTCGACTCAATGTCCAGCATCGTGAATAAATAACTTGGGTGTGTAGTGGTAAAGGTTTGTCTGTCTGCGCCGTCTCAACACTCATCCATTCACTCAGAGACCCATTCACTCCATAAACATAACTCGAGTCTAACCGCCTCTCATCTGGATCCACTCTCCGAGCACCAAACCGGGCACTACCTACAAGGAATGTTAGATGTCGATGTGTCGCAAGGAGAGTAGAGGAACACCCAAGAGAGGCGGTAGACTAGAGAACCCGGTAATACTACGTCCGCTGATAACAAAAAATTTGGAACAAGAGTGCAAAACATCCTAACCGCTCT
>MU159103.1:164192-196046 GCA_015888305.1 Antheraea pernyi | reverse complement strand
CTCACCGCTCTTAAAGAGGAGTATAGCGACCTGACCCAGGTAGAAGTAAATGAAATGACGGGTCTCATGAGTCACATACGAGCCAAAGTTACGGCCCACGATGCAGTGCCACGTCGGATTGTATTTCTTATCGAATTCCTTCTTGATGAAAGCAGCAATATCCTGAAATTATACAAATTCATTCTTAATTAAGCTAAGAGTACATAATCACCTCGAGGAAAACCACATGTACTCAAACTGTGAGAACTTTGCACACAACTTGATAACAATACAATCACTCATAACCACAATAACAAAAATCACTTATCAGAAACATTTCGATAACAATGTTTTGACAAGAACATAGCATGTACTGTAATAGAAATGATATCAATTACAGTAAGGTAGTTTTTACATTCACACAATTATTTACCCCGACAATTTATTAAGGCAGGTTTAAACATGCCTGTATCTTGTATAATTGTATGCCAACTTCTATTACAGCATGCCTATGGCTAGTATGCAGAGCACATATTTGGCTACTTTTATGTACAAGTGTATACCGGGTTTCAGTGTAATGTATTCTTATTTTGTTATATAAGTGATTGGGTACCCACCTTTTCAATGTTAAACTTCTCTAAGGCCTGCGTCGCGCAATCCACTGCATCTTGCTGCATCTCCTCACTCATATCAGCATTCTTAATAACTGCCTTGCGGTCACACATCTTGTCAGCTATATGTCTGTTAAGATACAGAAATTTATATTTTACAAGTTACATTTTGTCTGTTATGCCAACCAGTTTCCTTTACCTACACCATTAATTAAGTTAAAGCGTTCCTAAGACTGTGGTTGTTCACCTTTGCATAAATACTTAAATATACGCACGTACGATGCACTGATAGAATGTTAGACCATTCGGAATATATCAAGAGAATTGATTTCCCGATGGCGCAGGATGGGGGCGACATCGATTGTTTATTTTCAATAACAAACTATAAATAACCTCCAGTAAAAGGTCAAGCGCGAAATCCGGGACTCCGAAGCGCGCCCTTTACAAAATTACGTGCGATATATTCGTGATACATAACGATAATTGTACCATTTCAATTAGAGTTTTCTATGAGTTACCTGACTTCTAAAACGTTTCGTATAGTCTTTTTCGTGGCGATTCTAACGGAAGCGCTGGCGGTAATACCCGTCATCAAATAATATAGCTAGGAACCACGTTAGAAGTGGTGAGACTACGTGGACATAAAGATAATTCATACAGAAGTAGATTATTACTATGGAAACGTTTAATTAGATCAATAGAATCAATTTGCTGCTGCAAATTTTATTTTATATTGCAAGTTTCCACTTTCGCGCACCAGTACATGCATACATCTCGATAAAACGAATTTGCAATTCAAATCACTGACAACGCATTTACAATTATAAATTACTTCAAATATTTAAAAATACTCACTATTACTTCGGATGTACGGAAAACTCTCACGTAAAGATTTTGATAACCGGGGATTCAATGCCTACTTTCTAGAGGATTCTTTCACAGGCTTCTTTCAGTTGTATCGCCGTTTTGCGCTAGAGGGCGTTCGAATTTTAAATATTATTCGAAAAATGAATGTAATATATAATTGTTTTTAAATGTGGCCAAGATATATTTAAAAATGCAATAAATGTACTTTTCATGTTATATTTATTTTATTCCTAGTCTTTATAATTATATAGACGTTAGAGAAAAATATGTGTTGTTTAACAATACGATATTAATGTTAACGAAAAGAATTTTTTTTTCATTTCAAGAAATAATATTATATCAAATAAGGTGTAGGATTATGTAACTCATAAAAAATTATTTAAATATATAAACAATTCTAAATGACATATTCAAAGTAATATGTATAGATATTATTTTAATGTTATAATAGGGGATTCAGTTAAACCGGCTGTCAGAATTTTTCCTATTCTAGCAATCAAGAAGATGTATTTGAAATTTAAAATGCATTTTATAATAACTTATGTATATAACAATGTTTATCTTTTAAATAAAAGACGTGCTGGAATCAAACTGTGATTTAAAAATTACAAGTATATCTATTCACGCATTTCTAACTTTTTGGAATGAACCATAGAGTTTATAAGCAAAATAATAATCTATATGGAGCAATACGAAAACATCCGCTTCCCGTTTGTGAGACGCCATTTATTTGTTACAGTTCACGTTGGAATTCCAAAAAGTGGTAAGGCTAGGAATGGTGAATCGTTGTAGATAGTGAAATTGGATAGTTATAACGTGTGATTTTATATTAAAATTTTCGATACAAATAAGTAACTATGTCCGGCGGAAGTAGCAGTAACAGAAATGAATGCAGAATATACGTTGGAAACCTGCCACCCGACATCAGGACAAAGGACATACAAGATTTATTTTATAAATTCGGGAAAGTAACTTTCGTTGACTTGAAAAACAGAAAAGGTCCACCTTTTGCATTTGTTGAATTTGAAGACCCCAGGTGAGATAAAACCCTAATTACTACAATTAAATTAAGTAATTTAAGGTTATTTGTTAAAAAAAAAACCACAACAAAAAAGATAAGAGATGACAAAATTGTATAATCGATTTCGATGTCAACCGAGGTTACGGATACTAAATGATGACTTATGGCATTATGCATGTACTTTTATTTTAAAAAAAGTCGTAGTTAGACGTTAGTATAAGTTATTACGTCGTATTTAGAAGTAATAATGGATCAAAAGTAGCAAGCACGGACAAAACGCGGATTTGTATAGAAACATAAACCTAACATTTTGGAGGAGATGTTGCCATGGAAACCAGTTAGTCAAGTAGGGTAGGGGTTTCCAAAGTGCGTGATGGCATAAATCATTGGAAAGCACTCTATTTTTCTCTTCTATACAAAACTAGATGATTTTTATTATGCAAAGGGAATACAACAGGGACATAAGGTATAGACAAAAAATAACAAGTTCAACAAAAAGTTATTTTCATTTTTTTATTAGCGTATACATATATTGACTAAGGTGCTATAATAAAACACTAGGCCTTTTTAAATTTTGAATTGAACTTTGAGATAGCTCAGAAACCTTTAAAGTATGTTCTTTAAGAGTTCTCATTGTTGCACTATGTTAGTTGCTATATCATGCAAGTACACAACTACATAGCAGTCCAAAGAAATAGGAATGCTTCTGTCCGTTCTAGCAAAATTGAGTTTTATTCACAAGCCTGAGAGTTTTGTTCACCTATGAAGTTTTATTTTTAAATTACACCTACTCAATTGTTCTAGACATACTTCACTAATACTACAGTATTTTTTATTTTTCTCTAATTTGTGTTTTAATTAAATGTGCTCTATTTTCCATACAGCAGCAGCAGTACAGGTGTTTGATGATTGATTTTCATTTTAAATGTTAGAAATAGTATAAATTATAGATGCTCTATGAGAATTTAAAAAATATTTAATTATTTGCAATGTAAGCAGTTTATTGCACACAATAAATGTTAAATAACTTTGTAATCAAATTGTATGAAATCCTTGAGTAAATTACATATAATTTAATCAAGAATGTACTTTATTTAATTATCTCTTATAATATACAATGACTTGTGCTATTTAGCATTGTTAATAAATTAACATTCCAAGGTTTCTTACTTATATTATTATGATGTCTTTTTATCTTATATTGTGGTTGGTTTGCATTGCTATACAAAGAAAAAAATAGGTTGTTATATTTTAACATATTGATGATAGATAATACTAAGGACCAGGTATAATTTTTCATGAACCCGAGGTTTTATGATAATGCATATCTGTGCCTGACTTGATAAATATGTCAAACATAGACACTAATTTGGTATGTTTATTGGCTGTGTATTGTTAGACATTGCCCTTTTTGGATTAAATTTGTGAATATTGGCTTGTTGATCATTTTGTGATATGAACTAGCAAACAGTTATATAATAAATGTTAACTGATAACTGGAGTCGGAATGAAAAAACTGCATTTCTAGACCTGTATAGATAGGTATTTGATTTTTTGAGGACTTCATTAAAACCTTTTCCTTTAGTGCACATTACTAACTGCTGTGTCGGGATTTTCGATCAACAATAACTAGATAAAAGGTCACATACAAAATCGAAGCTAAATCCTGTGCGTGTAAATATATACTTATGTGTAATTATTTGTTTAGTAAGAAAGCGAGAAAAAAGTTTTAAAACAGTTTTAAGTTCAACCTAATTACAACCATGACACCTTGTAATAAAGTCACAAATGTTTAAAATATTATCTAATACTTAGGATAAAAGGAGCAAAGCAATAAATTACTCCCCTCACAAATGAAAAGACAACATAAACAACATTTATTGTGAATTGAACCTTAACACGCAATGAATAACAAAAGGTCCGCATACATTACACTATCTATATCCATCAGACTAAAAACATCAAGGAGAGCTACAGAAATAGCTGTTTTTGTTGGATCTTACTGTAAAACCCTGTACATATTCTACTAATCACAGGATGGTACATTGTGTTAACATTAAGCTACAATATGAATGTATTTGTACACATGATTAATGTCTCCGTTAAGATGTTGTTGATATTTAAAAAAGAAACATTAACCAGAGATGCGGAAGATGCCGTCCGTGCTCGCGATGGATACGACTACGATGGATACCGACTACGTGTGGAGTTCCCTCGTGGGGGCGGTGGAGGTGGAGGATCACGTGGAGGCCGCGGTGGAGGCGACCGGTTTGGAGCCCGCGGGAACGGACGCGGTCCACCAGCTCGTCGGTCCGAGTATCGCGTGTTCGTGACGGGTTTGCCCCCGTCGGGCTCATGGCAAGACCTGAAGGACCACATGCGCGAGGCGGGCGACGTCTGCTTCGCGGATACCTTCAAGGATGGCACTGGTGTTGTAGAGTTCCTGCGCCACGAGGACATGAAGTACGCTGTCAAGAAACTGGACGACTCTCGCTTCAGGAGTCATGAGGTGAGCCATTCACAATATGCATTCATCATTGTGTTGAATACTCCAGGGAAAGGATTGTATTGAGCAGGTACCTCATAGCAATGCACATAACAATCAGCAACTTACAATATAACTCAAAAATATTGCATTGACATTTATTTGATGACAGATTATACAGACGATTTTTTAATAGCCTACAGGTTCTAGCATAACAAATTATATAAAAAACTAAATATATAAAAATCCAGTGTTACAAAAGTCTATGATGAACTCTGAAACTACTCAACTGATCTTTATGAAAGTTGGTGGTTGTGTACAATTTGGTCCAGCTTGTGAGATAGGATAATTTATATTTTTATTAATGGCCTCAATATTTTTGTAATTACGAGTTAAATGATTCTGGATGTTGATTATTGTTATTGATTATAAGTTTCATCTGTCTCGAACAGATGGTGCTTTAATTAAGCTCACTGATGGAGAACTGTAAGACTGACTGTTATAGATATATAATAGTTGGCGCAACTTTTTAATTTTAAATTTCCTTTTCAACTCCAGTTTGTTTTATGATGCACCTGTTTAATCTATTTACTATGTAACCTCGCTTTTTCTGTAACAAGTTTTTAGGCAGACTCGTTACGCGATAATATCAAATAGTTTCTCATAATTTTAATTGAACATGTAATAACTAAGGAACAGCTATGCGTGGCCCCGTCACTCACTGAGTTTATATAATGTTTTCAGGGTGAAGTGTCATACATTCGCGTGAAAGAAGATTACGGCGGTAGCGGCGGAGGTGGAGGCGGCGGCGGAGACAGGTTAGACTATGTTATTTGTTAATTCATATTCATATTGCATAATTTACTCATTTGCAATAAGTTTCATACATTTTTCTAGGGGGATTGAATTCCATGATTCAAGAAATGCTTCATATAGTTTGTTTTGAGGGGTGTTATGTTTGTTTGAGACTTTCTTTTTAACAATATACCAGAGATTTTCTATCGGGTTGAAATCCGGACTATTTGCTGGTCAGTCAGATATACGCTGTTAGCTAAGGAAACATGTGACGCTATTGGCCGTGTGTCAGTGTCATTGTCACGCTGAAACATCCAGGTTACAGGCAAATTATTGTCCAAGTAGGGAATCATAGTGAGCTCTAAGATATTTTTGTATTACTTTCAATCTTCCGAACGGGGTCCAACTCCACATCTGGAAAAATACCCCCAAACTTTAATATTACCGCCACCGTGCTTGACTATACTCCTTGTGTATTTATAATTAAAAGCATTGTTTACAGGACGTCTAACATAGCGCTTTCCATCGGAATTTACAATTTTTTTTTTCTTTTGAAAATAACACTTTTTTCCCATTCTCCTACCATCCAATTAACATATTTTTTAGCAAATAATAATCGCTTCTCTCATTGTTGCTCGGTAAGAAGCGGTACCTTTCTAGAGATTCTTCCAAACAATTTAGCTTCCATTAATCTTCGGCGTATATTTGACGAGATGTTTTTCAGGTCATCAGGCTAAAAAACTTAATTTTTAATCTGGTTGGAGCCTTTAATTGGGTCTTTTTTAGCAACAAGAACGATTACGTATCTTCTTTGGGAGAGGTTTTTCTTGGCAGAGCCTATGTAAAACCATTTTCAACAGCTTCATGTGTTTTATAATTATCAATTGCTTTAAAAACTTTCTTGACAGAACAATTTAAATGCTCAGCTATTCTTCTGTACGCCCACTTATGATCTATATGTAAATTAACAATTATTTGCCTAGGTGACTCGTCGCAACTTTAATTTTTGCCCATCTTGAACAAAATAAAATTCAGATTAAATGTTGAATTGCCGCCAAAATAAAAGAAAAAGTCAAGAAAGAAATGTTATTATCCAATTTCAAAAAAAGAAGTAGTTAAGGATGCTTTTTTAATGTTTTTAATTACGCGTCCATGCGGCCAGTAACAGAATATAAACTCCTACATGTGTAAGACTCATTTTGTCATCAAAAGATATGTTTTTTTATATTTTATGCATTTAATGAGTTTTTTATTTGAGTGGCTATATTATTACATGATATATATTAATTATTGAATGTGTATATTTTTTACAAACATTTGTATGTTGAAGTTATAATGTGTTTCTAATTATATGACCACCACTGTATATGTATATAAATACTTTCAATAACAGTTTAGTTTAAAAAATTAATACAATACATATGGGAAACTGTCTATTTCAGCTTCAAGAAGGAATACACTTGTATTGTTTGTTCAGATTTTCAATTTGTATCGCGATATGATAGCAAAAAGCATGTATTTATAGGAAACTCGAGCAAATTGTAGGATTGAAACATATGACTAGCAAATGATTAGAGTTGTAAGTGATTAGCACTAGATGAATGTTAATGCAGGTCCCGGTCCTACTCCCCGCGACGGCGCGGCTCGCCCACCTACAGCCCCGTGCGCCGCAGCTACTCGCGCACGCGCAGCCGCTCCCGCTCGCACAACTACTGAGCGACCAACCAACCAACCAACCAACCGACCACACAGGTACGCAAACACACAGTCCCTTACCTCTTATGTCATTCTAGAACACTGTTAACCAAAGTTCCCAAGACATTCATGAAAATATTACCCATCCCTAGTCATTTCATAGATTTTTATTTTGCTTGATGATCATTTTTTTACTTTTTAAGTCTTTTATCAGATCATATAATGCATTTACAAATGACTGTATTAGGATATGGTAATTTTATTCACAATTTAATATGTTATTAATCCACATAATTATTAAATAATGAGATAAAAGTCGTATAAAATCACTGAATTTCGTGTACTTTAATGTAGTAGAAGTTTATGAAACATTGATTATTATAAGATATTCACCATCATTATCTGTGGACACAATTTAAGTTCAGTGTAAAATCAATATAGTGACACTCGAGAGACTACTCATGTTATGGCATTGTCGCAGATATCATGAAACGGTTAAAAAAACTGATATTATTTAAACTTAAACCAATTAAAGACAAGTGATTTCGACATTATAAGGAGCTTGTTATTAAATCAAGTAGGATTAAATGGAGTTTCTACACTGTATCTTATTATCAATTGTCAAATTATTAGCCAAGACCTACTTTGCTAGTTTTTACATTTTTTATCACTTACTGAAACTATTAAAAATTGTGTTTAAAATGCTAAATGTACTTTTAAGGAAAACAACTCAATAAACTTTTCGATGTCGTGATGGTCTAGTGTTTTGACTGGTGGAATATGATTGGTAACACTATCGGCTGATGGTGAAGGAAAACATTGTGAGGAAACCTGAACCCGAAAAATATTCTTGTAGTACTACTGTATGTGGGAAAACATAGAATTGTGGATTTCTCAGAGTTTGAAATTGCCAATACGTCATTACGACCATACCTTCCTTCGGGAAGGGGCCTATGGCCATGCAGTGGGTCTCTTACAGACTGATGATGATGAAACTTTTTGAAAATAATAACTGGTTAATTATTAGCATTTGTCATACCCAGGATAATTTGGAAATATGTATATCACAGTATATATTATTGTGACAATTAAAAATCAAATGTTTGTATTGATAATACATAATTGACGCTACACAAAAAACAAGATCACAAAAATGTGTTGTAGTACAATTTTATCCAATATAAAATATGTTTCTAAATAAATAGTGAATCTGAATATATTAAAATCCAGTGTCTTGATATTTGTCCATGATGAACACCAAAACTACTTAACCAACCTTCATGAAACATTATGTATAATTTGGTCCAACAGGAGATGTAGGATAATCTATATTTCAATGAGTGCCCTCAATATTTTTTAATTACGAATTATTTAACTGTCAGTGTTAATTATTGTCTTATTTGTAAGTTTCATCAGTCTTGGATAGATGATGCTGTAAATTAGTTTGTTGACAGAAAACTAGGGACTGACTATTATTGACATCTCATAGACGGCGCCACGTTTTAATTTTGAATTTCTTTTTCAATAACTGATCAAGAGCAACGCGTGGCGGACTTGGCTAGTAAATTATTATTATAATTGGTAATATAAATATAAAAATGTAGTAAAATTATGAGTATTTGGAGAAATGTAATTTTGATCAAGAAAAGCTAAAATAGTACAAAACCCGTATAAGGTTGCCACATGGCTTTATTTCCAATGTTTTTGCGGTGAGGTGAGCATTTTGTCATGGTTCATCACCTGTGTAAGACTGAATATGCCATAATAGATAAAGTTTTAGTTGATAGTGGGTTATCAAGTGGTGCGTTTCTAGCTGTCGCGAGCGAGGAGAGACGAAGTCGCAGCCCCGGACTCCGGCCCCGTGACCCGCTACACTACTCTCAAGAAACCATTTTACTATACCTATGTTACGGTTATATTACTACACATATCCCTACAAATCACGATATTTATTATATTGGAAGGAATATTGCAAACTATTTTATACTATCAATGATAATGCAGGTTATGGATGTGATTTACTTTAAGACGCTATTTCAATAAGCAATAATAATTCTAATAAAAAATTGTGCTGTTTTATGAAACCACGATAAAAGTGAAATGTTTTTTCAGATGATAAGCACTTAACTGAACAATTTCGAAAAATTATTCGGTATTAAAAACGCGTTTTTAATTTTAGCTTAATAATTGGAAAATGGGAAATCAATAGTAGACAAGATATGCAACTATAAATTGTAATTTCAATGTTCGTATTTTAGAGAAGGAATACATAATAAATGCGATCATTCAAATGATATATAGGTATTTCACTTTGCTGTTACACCGCGGTCGCGCGCCGGCTGCTACGCGACATGCGATAAATGAACGAAATCATTTCAGGCGATGGGAAAAACGTTTACTTTCAAAATTCTATAAGTATACACACATTGTGTGTATGGAAACAATCACATTCCAAATTTTATGTTTTTACATATGTGACACTATATATGAACTTATAAAATTTTATAATATTTAATAGAAATGATACCACTATATATTATTCCTTGTTGAAGTTATCTTAAAGTTTTTTTAATCCACATAACAATTATACGGGAGGGTGTCATGATTTGTATTGTGAACTTTTAGGACCTCATACACATGGGTACAAAAAACCTTTGAGTTGTATTATTAACGTGTTAGTACCTGTATGTATGGGGGCTTAGTGTGTTTAGCTTTTGGTCGTGGCGCTAGAGCACACACAGAGCGCGCTCTGTACCAACATTGTTTTTCATTAATATAATACAAAATGACGGTTGTGGGTTTGTTTGTATATGAGAGGAGCGCTCTCTGTGGTAGTTTCACACATCATCCTAACATAATGACTTGTATAATGAAAAGTATTTTCTTTTGTTTCATCCACTGTGGATTGGGATCGGATTTGCTTGGCTGGAGGTGTGAGTCAGGATGCATTAGGATCGGGATCGGATCGGATCGGAAGGAGGGATCTTGTTTAGTATCGGATCGCAGTAGGACGTGCGCGCACTCATCGGACAGGATGCGAGGATTTTTGGATTAATTGTACCGAAGGATCTCGGAGGATTCCTCTCTCTCTGTGTATAAGGATGGATCATGCATTTTAACGCGGAGCATTTCACTATACCCGTTGGCATGTGTAATGGAACCGGATGCCGGGATCACGGATTCTTGGGTATGATATTCAAAATATTTGCAAAATAATGTTGAGTGCACGCTCTATATACGGCGTATTAATTAATGTTTGTTTGGATCCTTAACTCACACTTTATTTGCTTATTCGATGTCTGCCGTTTATCTCATTATAGGTATCTCATTAGTGTGTCAAACCTAACAGATATCATGATAAAATAGCATGCTTTAAGAGCTTTCATATCAAGCTGCGAGTGTCCGGGATCATTGATCGACTTAGACTCTATAACCATTATATGGGATAGACAAATTGACGAGTGTTACAGAAAATACTTTATGAAAATTCTAAATATCGTTGTTGAATTGGTAGTTTCGTCGCCGCGGTTCATGTCCGTGTTTTAGATTATAAGGGTGTCGAAAGTAATGTATTATGACTTTATATATATCTGGATGTGCATTCCAAAAACCAACACACACATTGATTAATTAAATAAATCCTTATACTACACACACTTTGTTTTATTAAAGAAATACCTTCATCCTTTTAATTCTATCTGTCAATCCAATTTATTCTTAACATCAACAAAAAGTGATGATTTCTGATGCAGAAAAACTATTTGTTTTTATTGTAACACGACAATTGTCTGCACTATAATATTAAGCAAAGTACAATACAATAATGACAGTCACCACCTAGTTCTACAGCTACCACCCAATATTATAGATCTATTAACATCAGCTAGTGAACTGGATGCTTCTGACATGCAGCAAACTAAAACCACCATTACAAGTTTGGTGGAAGGACCAACTACTAGGCCCGGGAAACAAACTTAAAGTACTGCATATTATTATAATATTGGCTATATTTCAAGAGTTCAAACTTCTTACACTTTACAGTAACTTCAAAGAAAAGATAATTTGAAGCCAAAAATCCACACTAGAAATAAATTACATATTGCAAACATCAACATATAATAAATAAGCATATAATACATTCTTGGTTCAAATATGCCATGTACTTCGTAAATCTAGAGAAAATTACATTCACCGAAATCAAAAACAGGCTTTGGATAATAAGGAAATTAGAAATTAAATCTTGAAGCCAGAATGTATAGCTACAGTTCCAAAAGTTAGGTTTTCATATGTGACCTGCCTGAAGCCAGCATCTTCAATCATGGCTTTAAATTTTTCCTGAAAACAAGATAACAAGGATTGACCATTTTTTACTGTTTGATCACATATCAATCTTATTTAACTTCAGTTATAATGTTTTACCTGATTGGGAAACTGCCTTATGCTCTCAACAAGGTACTGGTATGGTTTCCACTGCCCGGCAACGAGATGTCCCAGCACTGGTATCACTTGAAATGAATATTGGTCATATACCCTAAAAATTACAAATACATTAAGGAAATTATATATTCTATCAAGTTCATCTAATTTTTCTCCTATAGCTTGAAATGGTATATCCTTACCAACCTGCTCCGATTTTCGGTTTAGGTACGATTTAATGTATTTGATGTATATGTAAGAGTGGAAAAGGAAAATATGTTGTGCCGATCCTACTTAGACGGGACAAGGGTAAGAGGATGATGATTAATACATGTAAGGACAAAGATATTTTCTTTATTCAAGGATGTTTTGACTATGTTGTGAGAATTTTTTCTCAACTAATCTTTTAGATTATTGCTGCTATTGTTGAGTAGATCTTGTGATAATTTCCATGTTCTAACAAGATGTTACGTAGGTGGTAGAGCCTCGCCGAAGCTATTACTGGTTTCAGCATTAATGTGAATCTGCAGTACTACCACCAGACACACAGAAACACCCACGTCAAGTAATAGTGATTCCATTGTTTCGTTTGGTGAGAGCGCCTGAAACACCCATCCTATTCTCTTCCGCCTCCTCTCCCTCCTCCTCCCAAACACAGGCTTCTAACGCACTTGCGACTCACCTGGTGTTTAAAATATATTTAATAAAAATTGAACTGTCACGGGACTCCTGGCAGATGTGAAACATCTAAATTGTTCGAATCGAACCAATCTCAAACTGTCGAATTCTTAAATTACACTATAGGTATGCGAGCTTGGTGTGGCAAGAGAGATTGCGCACGCACAGACGCTTGTGCATGGCATCGCGTCTCCACGTCTCGCCACGCCAACAAACGGGTTTACCCTCGCTATAGATGTTTCACATTAAAAACAATTTGAATCTTATGTTTATACAGATAAGGTTGCAAATGTTTTGAGTATATCGTTAATAGTCAATTTCGTGTTTTGCGTCGCCACGTCGCTAAGCCGATAATCAGGTTTACCCGCGCCTATAGATGTTTCACATTAAAAAAAAAGAATGTGACCCATTTCCAATGAGTTCTTGTGGTATCTCAGAATCCATGCTCCGTGGTATTATATCTCATCCACTTCACTTGTGCACAATAATCAGACTATATTATGTAAAGTACAAACAATATTACGAAATATGAAGTCAAGTAACACAAGATTATGAATACTAATGGTCGCCCAGTGGTTTTTTAAAGTTGAATGTAGAATGAAAAAGGGTAATTGGAACGTAAGAGTAAAATAATACATACAGTCGAGCATAGCAACCTCCTTCACAACCCTTCTTTGAAGTTCTTTATTGACAGATGTCAAAATGTCTTTTTTATTTACATGTGTGTATATGTTTTGTAAAATTGAAGTAGTAGTGTGAGTAATGCATATTTTAATTAATTTAATGTACTTCTAATGCATTTTATATAAAATAAATAGCTTTCTGCACTTCTCCTCCATATAAACTTTAACTATGCCAAATTTCACGTCCATCCGTTCGCCCAATGCCATTAAAAAGGGATACAAGGTTTAGGCTTCACGTATTAATATATATGATAATATGAAATCCACTACATGACAGACCAAAATCCTTACAAAAATAGTTTCTATGCTACTCTAGAGAATACATGTATGCATGTGCTGAATGAACTGTGGGGGTCCTATAGTCGCTCTCCTCCAGTGTTAGATCAAAAGCTATTGTTCTAATAATCTATACTAATATATAAAGCTGAAGAGTTTGTTTGTTTGGTTGAACGCTATGATCTCAGGAACTACCAGTCCGATTTGAGAAAGTCTTTCGGTTTCGGATAGCTCATTTATCGAGGAAGGCTATAGGCTATATATCATCACGCTAAAACCAATAGAAGCAGAGCACCAATGAAGAATGTTTCAAAATCGGGCACTTTTTTTGCTTTTGAGCGATTACGTTGTTATTATATACGTTGCCATGGTAACGTGGTAAGTAGTAGTAATAATATTCGTCCAATAGGACAGGCGAAGGAATTAATCCATACTGCCAATTCTGAAGTTATGTGGTAAGTATCAAAGCTAACATTTTCAAAGTTTTTTTTTTCCTATTCAAATAGTTCATAGGCGAAGGAATTAATCCATACTGCCAATTTTGAAGTTATGTGGTAAGTATCAACGCTAACATTTTCAAAGTTTATTTTGTTTTCGTATTCAAAAAGTTTATACTACTTTTATTTCCAATTTTTTATTTGTTCTATATTACGTATTATAAAAATAAAGTTTGTGTATGTACAATTTAAATAACAACTTTTTAATGAATGGATATGGCTACAAATGAAACTTTTATTATACTTTGTCTATATTTTTATATAATATTATATTTTGTCTGTTTGTTTGTTTGTCCTGGGTAATTTCCAAAACGACTGGACCTATTTTAACGGGAATTTTACTTTTTACTGCCAGATAACCGAAATTATAGCGGTTGACATATTCTACTTTATTTGTCCGCGGCTTCGTCCGCATTACTTTGGGCCGATTTTCACGGGGTATTTACTGGTAGATAACAGACCTTAAAAAAGTAATTAATAATCTCAGGAACTACCAGTCCGATTTGAGAAAATCCTTCGGTTTTAAATAACTCATTTATCGAGGAAGGCTACAGGCTATATATCATCACGCTAAGACCAATAGAAGCAGAGCACCAATGAAGAACGTTTCAAAATCGGGCACTTTTTTCCTTTTGAGAGATTTCGTTAGTAGTAGTAATAATATTCGTTCAATAGGACAGGCGAAGGAATTAATCCATACTGCCAATTCTGAAGTTGTCAATATAGGTATTTCTTATATATCCTTTAATCAATTTTATTCCATGTCTAAGTTACAATAAAGGCATAAGCGCCAAATCTTCTATATAATATGTCGTACATTATTTTATCCATCATTATTATTTTCTTAGTCTTCATAATCATAAAACAAAATTGTTCAAATAAAGATTTCGTTAGCGTTAGTATTATATACGTTGCCATGGTAACGTGGTAAGTTTCTATCGCAAACATTTTCGAAGTTTATTTTGTTTTCCTATGGAAAAAGTTTATACTACTTTTATTTCTAATTTTTTATTTGTTCTCTATTACGTATTATAAAAATAAAGTTTATGTATGTACAATTAAAATAACAACTTTTTGATGAATGGCTAAGGCTACAAATGAACAAAAAAAAATTTCTTTATACTTTGTCTATATTTTTATATTAGTATATTTCTCTGTTTGTTTGTTTGTTGCGGGTAATCTCCAAAACGGCTGGACCTATATTTACGGGAATTTTACTTTTTACTGCCAGATAGCCGAAATTATAGCGGTTGACATGTTCTATTTTATTTGTCCGCGGTTTCGTCCGCATGGCTATTTCCAAAATGGTTGGACCGATTTTCACGGGGTATTTACTGGTAGATAACAGACCTTATAAAAAGTAATTTAGGTTTTTTATTCGCCTTCGGCCGCAGTGGAATATCCGTAATGCTTGAACTGATTTTCACGGGACTTTCACTGGAAGATAACTCACCTTATAAGAAGTAACTATTTTATTTTGTTTCTCAAGACTTTGTCCGCAATATCCTACTATCTCCTAATTGATTGGACCGACTTTCACGGGGCTTTTACGGGCAGATAACTAGCGGGCTCGGAAGACGTTGTCGCGCCCGGATAATAAAATGAAAACTTTGACAAATTATACCTAAACCTTCCCCATGAATTATCATTCTATCTACTGGTGAAAACAGCATGAAAATGGTAGTTTTTGACTTTATCGCGAACAGATAAGCTGACAGAGGACTTTTTTAACCGACTTCGAAAAAGGAGGAGGTTACTATGTTCGGTTGTATATATTTTTTTCATGCATGTTAATCGATATTTTAGTTAATTATGAACCGATTTTAATGATTCTCTTTTTATTTGAATTGGTACACTATGTAGTGATTGACTGCTACCTATGTATTAGTCCATGTGAAATTGATGACGTGAGACGTGTGCCTTACTGACTCCAAGAATAAATATACATAATTGAAAGTCATATATTTGTATGTAATATGAATTATATCATCTTTTTGGTCAATTTGGCGGCCATATTGTCTTATTTACCACGTTTGCTTCTACATAACTCAGTTATTATAGCAACGTATAAGAATAACTTAAGTATATCGACAATACGGGCATATTATATCTATCTATAAAATAAAAGATTTAAGATATATTGTTCGATAATGTATAGCTTATAATTTTCATTACTTTCTTATATAGTGTTAGTGAGTACTGAGTTTGGTATATAGTAGGTTGAAGTTCCAGTTATGTTGCTGATGATAAATCACATCCCATTCGATATACTATTTGTATTCATATATCTAATGTACACGTTACATGTTACAGTTGGCGTGAGTGTCGTAGTTACAAATGTTTTTGAAAAAACTTTTCTGTAATGTACACACCCACTCACAATTTTCCATTTCTTTAATACATTTTTTAAAAAGCGCGTGCGGAGCCGCCGGTAACAGCTAGTTATAAATATAAGAATAATACCATTGTAGTGTGTCGTTGGGGAGTTGGCTGAACTCCAAGCACATGAAGCGACCTCCAGGAATCAACACACGATACGCCTCCTCTAACACCTGATTCAGATTAGATTTTTTTTTAATAAAGTGGACACTTCACTTATGTAATTTTAACGAAATTTTTTGTACTTACACCATTAATTTAAATACTTAAATGTTAAGTTATCTTGGAAGTAGAATATACAAGCTCTGTCAGAATATCTACCAGTACAGTAATACAAATAATTTGATTTGGGGTTAAATAGAAACCCACCCAACACTAATTAATTTATTAAATCTCTGAGATAGTTTACTTCTGATTATCAAAAGCTGTATTTCTAATACAATATACAAAATGTGAGTAATATATGAAATAGAAAAGTTTGTTACTATATAGTAACAACATAAAATCTATCACTTTTTATATTAGTTTTATTAGTCAATTTTCATGAATTAGTATACACCCAAGTACTAGAAATGTCGAGTGTTTATTTGTACCAAATAATCTAGTTAACAGAACACAACTGAAAGTATGAGGTCTAAAATACTTTCCGCATGCAGTCCATTGTGTGACAGTTTTTGTTTAAAGTTGTTATGGTATCTTATTAATATCTCTTTATTTTTCAATTCACTCTATTAGGAAAATACAGGTACCTTATCAATATGTGTACAATTCCTTATCCCAAAGGCTATTGTATAAGCACTGTAGGATTCATCTGGTAACGGCAGCTTCTCTGCATCAGCACAAAGCCAGTCTATGTCTACACCGCATGACTCCTTTGTTAGACCTTGCCTGTATCAAATAATGGAAAAACTATTCAGTAAAGAAGTTACAGTAATGTTTATTGCTTTTTAAATATTATTTAATTTAACCTTTCATAACCAAAACAATCTACTTACTATCAATAAAAAATATTATAATTTTTGCATATTTTAGGATGGCCCTACACTAATTACTGCTTATTTGCCTCCAATAAACTAGGAAAACATGTATGAGATATGAGAATAAATTTTGTCTAGAAATAAATTCAGCCTTACAATGATAGATGTAAACTTTGTATAACAAACAGAGGTGCTTCTCTTGTCAAAGCTTAGGGAATAACTGCACATTATGTAATGGTTACTTCAGTTATTTTTAATTGTATGGCTAAATAGAGTATCCATCTTTTATTATCATCATTTGATTGGTTATATCTATGTCGCTGCAAGGATCGATCTAAGTGCATGCAGTGGTAATAAATTTGTTAATCTTTAACAATACCCTAGGAGCATGTGCAGGGCAATAAGAGACACACTTCCTGCAGACACAAGTAACATCAACCCATCAAGATCTGTACTTCAGTATATGGTCATTACCCACTGCTAAAATATGAAAATGTCAGAACCCAAAAAATTAAAATTAGTTTTACAACTGGGTCTATTTAACCTTTACACTCATGTAAATAATTAATACAATTTGCAAAAGTTCTGAATATTTACGATGATATTTACAAATGAATATTAATTTCAATATTGACAACCTCGATGCTCTTAGCTTCCCAACGTCGAGCATGGATTGGTTGATGTCAGAAACGGTAACACTGCTGCGTACACCCTCGGGAGCAGGTCCCAGGTTCTGCAGGTATTTTATGTAGCGGAAAGTTATGTCACCTGAGAATGAAATATCAGGATCCACTTTCACTCTTCAAATTTCAAAAAGATTGAATAGTTATAAGGTTTTAAATTTGAGAGAATGCAATATCACTAAGATTTATATTTGCAAGCAACTTTTTAAAAATACTCTATTTTGTTTTCTAAAGATATTCAGTGTATGAGATAGATAGAAAGTAATTTTAAAGTAAGCAAATAAAGTATTCAAGAAAGTTTGGTCACTAATTGGAGTCTGCATTATCTCCGAGTGGTATAGAATTTTCTTTATACCAAACACAACCAGTTAAAGGCTTGCCCTCCAGCTGCCATAACATATCATTATGAGAACAGCGTTCTCACATGCCTTCAATGTGCGGGGCGATACCGTGACACAAAATCTTACATCATTGTGACAACATTACACATATCACCTCCACACACATACACACTTACACATGCAAGTGTTTTATATTTTTCCCTTATCAAACTGAAATAGTTTAGAAAATTATCAGATACCGAAATATATATAAGAGTTGTTGAGGTATGTATACTTGGTACAGATATATGTTTCAACAACTCATATATGTATGAATAGCTAGCTTAGGTTAGCTCAGTTAGATCGCAAATTGCATGTATCGGGCAACAGCCCAAGCCTAGGTGTGCAGCGCACCCTTGAGCTAGTTGTCAAAATAAAATCGGCCGATCGCCTTAAACACTCGCCTTAGTAGTCCGGTGAAGCTGTTAAGACATTGATAGGTCAATAGCGTAGTCAGTTCGAAAAAAAAAACCTTCAATGTTCACGAAGTTTCGCCGCGAAAATAGGCTACATAAGCCATCTTCAAGCATACCAGTGCCATTTCTAGGTTTAGGGGGTTTAGGGGTTAAAGTGGAACCGGAACAATCATTTCATCAATCATTACACAATTTTTGTTGATATATAATTTTTTACTCAATAATAAACATGTTAAGGCATTATAGGATATTAACAACTTTATAATTTCTTACATATTTGGTTGTATAGTAATAACATTAACTGAAAATAAGATGCATACATACTAGCATTATTTCGGATTACATAATAAAAAGCTGAAAGTAAAAACTTAACCATTATATTCTTACCAGTTCCACCAGCTACATCCAACAACTTAGTTTCATGTGTGGGAGCCAGCCTGGCCATAAAGATATCCTTCCAAATTCGGTGTATGCCAAAAGACATAACATCATTCATCAAGTCATACTTTTCTGCCACAGTTTCAAAGACATTGTGAACTGTAAATTTAATAACAATGAATTCCTCTATTAGTTTCAAATAAAAAAGTTAAACTTAAAGTTTGGCTTTAAGTGGTGACTATTATAACCTTATAAAATCATTTGAGTAACACTGAAAGAGAATACAATGGCATTATCACAAATGGAAAACATTACCGTTGTATTAAAAATTAAAAGAATACTGGTCGCGACGTTAGGTACTATCTATCGGCTATCAACTCTGGTAAACTTAGGAGCTACAGAGTAGGATTTCAGTATCTTTGTTATGACAAAATATTTTATTATTTCTCGGCTTTTGAATCAATAGTATTGTCATTGTTATTTAATTATTTTAATTTTAACCATTAAGTTTATTTTACCTTTTTTCCATTTTTCATTCTCATCGACTGTTTGGAAACCAAAATGAGTTTGACCATCATTCTTTTTGTCTTCGTCGCTGCTCTTAGTAGCAGACTGGGTAGTCAACCTTTGTGTTCTGATAATCTGACGAAATAATCTTATATTCGAAAATTTGAAAGCTGCTTTTTGTAAAGCCATATTTTAAATTATATAAATTAAACACATCAGATACATTCGGCAAGCGCGCCGTGTAGTAAATAATATATCTTATCTATGGTAAATACCATAGAGTACATTATATAAACTGACTCACTAGGAGTAGTGACTAGTGACTTCACAATTCACAGAATAATATTACTCCTAGCGGGGCTAGGTCAATTATAAAATATCGCTTTTAATTACTTTTTTTAGGCAATATCGATACTTCGATATTAAAATTTGAATATCGACAGTCGATTTTTTTATATAAATCATCTTACCCTTATCCTACCTATAAATTGAGTCGATATATTATGTTTTCCTTCTGCATTCTCCTCTGTCAGATATTGTTGGCGACGCACACGATGAGTAGCTTACACATAGTTTTTTACGTAGATTTAGTGATATTTCATAGAGAGCATAGGTATAGATTTATTGACATTTAATATAGATTTTGTTAGATAATTCATGCGAGTATAATAGAATAGAGATATAAATTGAATATAGAATTTTAGATATGTTATGTGTGTATTGAGTTATTAAATATGGAATTATAGATGTGATATTTATAATAGGTCTTTTTACGTATGAAATTGCCGTTCTGCAGTACTGGCCATTTCAAATTAAAAAAAAAGTTTGGCTAAGAATTGTAATTTCAAATTAATTTTATTTTAAAAACATGGAATTCTTTTTCCAAAAGTAATCATTTGTTTATTGATTAGAGTTACATTTTCATCGCATTTCAATCTTTTTTGTCATCATGGATACGTTAAAAATTCGAGTAATTATGGAATATGAGTACCGTCGTGGCAGCAACGCGGCACAAGCGGCACGCAACATCAACTACGTTTACGGAGCTAACACTATAAACCAACGCACAACCTGTTATTGGTTTGCTCGCTTCCGTTCTGGGAATTTCAACCTGAAAAATGAACCTTGCAGTCGTCCGAAGACTTTGGTCGACAATGACGAATTAAAGGCGATTGTGGAAGCTGATGATACACAATCTACGGCTGAATTAGCAGCAGCTTTCGACGTTAGCGTTAGCGTCAAAACAATATTGGTCCATTTGCGTCAAATTGGCAAGGTAAAAAAGCTTGACAAATGGGTGCCCCACGAACTCAATGATCGCCAGCGCGAAGTACGCGTCGAGACGTGCCTTGCACTGCTCAACAGACACACAAATGAAGGAATTTTGAACCGCATTGTTACCTGCGATGAAAAATGCCCTTCTTAAAGAAATCAGCTGAACGGGAGGCAACAAATACTTCAAAGGCATTTTGTACTGCCTCTCGGGTATTGAATTTTTTTACCGCCAAGGAATTATCCAAATTCTGAAAAAAGTAGTAGTCTGTAGGCGTAAGGTCTGGTGAGTAGGGCGGATGAAGGAGAACTTCCAACCCCAGTTCTTGCAACTTGGAGACCGTCTGCTGTGCAGTATGAGGTCGCGCGTTGTCGTGCAGGAGCAGCGGAAACGAGCGATTGACCAATGCTGGTTGGAGATGTGCCAGCTTCTATATCATTGTGTTCAGTTCTTCACAGTACACGTCTGCAGTAATGCTCCCTTGGCGGGAAAAGAATTCAATACCCGAGAGGCAGTACAAAATGCCTTTGAAGTATTTGTTGCCTCCCGTTCAGCTGATTTCTTTAAGAAGGGCATCAATAAACTGCCACTGCGTTGGCAAAGATGCATTGATTGCATGGGGCATAACTTCGACTAATACAAATCAAAAATACATGAAAAAAAATCGTTTAAATTTTTTCATACAATACGGCAATTTCATAGGTAAAGTAATACCTATCACCTAGTCACCTAATAGTAATAGGGATTGAATTATGGATATGTAGAAGCATGTGTAGAATTACTGTATTATAGATATATAGAATCGTGTGTGTATTGAATTATCGAGTTTTGGATTTATAGAATATGTGAATTATAGATAGAATATGGATAGATAAATTGTGACTTATACATGCATAGAATTGCTGAATTACGGGTTATATAGAATTGTGTGTTAGTATAGGGTGACTTATAGATAACATTTGCATTAAGTAGGAAATTACATGATAGATTTGTGTAAAATGTAATAAATGTACTGTATGGAATATATAGCGTGTGTGCATGAAGACATTCGTAGAGAGAATGTGATAGAATTACACACGATATATACTATTGAATTATAGATTACGTAACGAGAATTATGCGATCGTATAGAACAGTAAATATGGAAGATCGTATAATTTAATATAGATAAACATTACAAACGTAAACGTAAACAATAGTTGAAAGTTACCCGTCTACGGTACTTTATAACGGCTCCACAGTAATTCTCATGAGTCGGCGTTGTAAACATAAATTTGTATTTTTATTATGTATCAATATTAAATAAAATATGAATGTAAATTAAAGTTTAACAGAGAATAACATTTCATTGTCGAAACAGTGATATGTGTCGGGATAAATTCCTAATCACGAACGCAATATTGACTAATTATTTAATATTGAATATCGCGTGAATGTTATACATATAGAGATTAATTATGTCACCCTATACAGATAGATGTAAATAGCACACTGAAAATAGAGTTACATATGAATATAAGTTAAGATTTATGTAATAAGATTATTATAGAGTTATATTATATTATATTATAGAATTATAGAGTTTATTGCAAAACGGCGCTTAATATACAGATATCTTTGTTCATATGTAAGATAGGTATAAGATGTAAATTTTAGAGTATAGATTGCATGCAAATAGATGATAAGAAATTATATTATAGACTTTTTATGTGTAAAAATATGATAAATAAATAGAAACGCGATTACCGAGCTAACGAATAGAGTCACGCCGTCTAACGGTATCGTCGGCGATCGGTTTTGCTTATAAGCACGGTCGATGCAGTACTTGATCGTATCAAAACGCTAAAACCTAGAAAAGCCCCAGGAGCCGACAGGATTACTGGCTCAATGTTACGACAGACGCCGCGCAAAACCGCTGCGGCGTTAACGCGCCTCCACAACGGCATCCTGCGTACAAGTCACTTCTCCAGTGAGTGGAGGCTCGAGACAGTGATCTTAATCCTCAAAAAGATATAGATCCGAAAAAAGCAAAGAGCTGCTCAGTACACTTTCAAAAAATTTCGAAATACGTACTGAGTATGCTAAAACAATATATAGAACTGCGACGGGAGCAGTATGGATTTAGGGAGGAGCACTCCACTACTCTCCAGCTGACGAGGGTGATACACATGTTAATTGAGCAGCATAATCAAAAGAAGCACGCCGCCATGGTGCTTCTGGATATGGAAAAAGCCTTCGATAGGGTGTGTCACGAAGGCCTGCTCTATAAGCTGGCCACAACGACTACTACCCCCGCCCGTCTGCAATCAGTCATGACTCACGTACGCAGCCCCGGCTTGGTTCGGTTGCGTATCAGATTATTTCAAACGCAGAATACGAACTCAACAAAGCCAGACGCTAAGAACGATCGTCGGGGCTCCGCGTTACGTGAAGAACGCGACGATCGCTCGAGATCTGTGAATAGAGAGCCTACACGAGTTTATAAGCAGCCTCGCCACGGACATGTTTCGTAGAGCGGACGCTTCGGCGAATGTACACCTCCACGACATAGCGCCACTCCCCTCAAGACCTCTAGATGACTGTAACACCGACAACCAGCCTATTAGCAGGAGAAAGCAAACTAAAACACAAGCACGTACGCTCATCCACTCGCCAGAGCGAGAATGAAAGTGTAGTGCAGTGAATTCCCGAAGGAGGTTTAGTAAAACCTCCGCTATTGACACGACCTGTAACGGGGCAGCGAACATTGTCCACCGTCAGAGAGTTTACCCTGGCACGGTTTCCCCGCACCCGCACAAAACGGGAGCGAGAAGAAAGCAGCTAGTTACTTGATCGTAGTTCGATTGCACAAGACATAAGAGTAACATCGTAGTTCGATTGCACAAAACATCAGAGTAATATCATAGTTTTATTTTACATCTCATTGAGATAACATTGAATCATTTGGTAACATCGAGAAGCCTTCGTCGTCAGTAGTAGTGCTTTGTTGGCTCGGGGACGCATACTCATTATACGAGAACCACGGTGTTTTCTTGCGACCACCCCGACCTCTGCTTCAAAATCCACAACCTTCATCGGCTGGCTCGTGCATCGTTGCACATCAACGAGGCACCTTCAGGACATCACCGGCATCCGACTGTCATCACCGAGTCGGGCTACCGGCGCTTTCGCTACCACCTTCGAGAGTTCTACGCCCGCCCAACGCCGGGAACGTTGCAATAGATATCATCTCAGAATTCACACCTTATAAACATATAATTTTTCACACACTTTACCCACACCTTTTCCGGTTTCCTCTACTCTTATATTATGTCTTTCATTTTCTTTATGACATGCCCTTAATCCTATTAACCTATTACTACTCAACTTCTCTGTCACTGGTGATATTTTCAAACTTTATGTGATACATTTTTATTCCATCAATTCTAGTTATACTACACATTTTAACGCTCGCATCTGCCGTGTACGGTTTTCTCTCATCCGTTTCGTTCGTACCCAGCACTCAGATGCATGCAATATCACTGGTCTTATAATAGCTTATTACACCTGCTCCTTGAGTTTCAAGGGCATTCGTGAATCGCTAGATACCCTAAACATTTAGCCATTTCGTGAATTCTGCATTTATTCTATTCCTCCCGTCATTGTGTACGCTGCTGTCGATTTGGATCAATGAACCGAGGCACCTGAATGTGTAGCAGGCCGGTATTAGTAATCTTAGTAGTGAAACAGCTGAACACATAAAGTTATTTTTTTTCGAACTGACTATGCTACTGACCTAGCAAGGTCTTAACAGCTTCACCGGACTACCAATAAGTGTTTTTTTTTCTCGAACTGACTACGCTATTGACCTAGCAAGATCTTAACAGCTTCACCGGACTACTGAGGCGAGCGCTTAAGGTACTCACCTGATTTTATTTGGGCAACCAGCTCAAGGGTGCACGGCACACCTCGGCTTGGCTGTTGTCTGTTTCATGCAATTCGCGACCTATCTTTTTTGTTTAACGTGGGGAAATCCCTTATGGATACGCCACCCTCCCGGGGGAGAGGGTGGGTTATGTCCGAGTCGCACGGACTAAAACCCCACGGTGTACCGACAGACCGTTTTGTGGGGGCGGCAAGGGATCGTTCAAGCTAATCAACCCTGTAGAGCCGCCCCCACGGTCGGCCCGTCGAGCACCTCCTCGACTGCCTCCCGAGGCGGAGGCATGGGAGGAGCCGGTAGCATCGGAGGGTCGGGGAATAATTCTCCCACGACCCTCGCTACCACCTCCGGCCGGAGAGTCTCCGTCGCCGGGGGCGCCCAGGATCGCAGCTTCTTGCGCACGAGGATCCCCTTCCAGTGTCTGGAGCAGCTCCTCCCATGCTGCTTCTTTCGCCCGGCTGATGGCAGCCTGCAGGGTCTTCCTGCACTCCCTGTAGCTGCCATAAAGCCGGGCCTCCGCCTCCGGGTCCCGGTGCCGGCGTCGGCGGCTGCGCCCGAACAGCCGCCGGGCCGCAGAGCAGGCCGCCCGCAGACAATTCGCGACCTATCTGAGCTAACCTAAGTTAAGCTAAACTACTCATACATATATGAGTTGTTGAAACATATATGTGTACCAAGCATACAAATCTCAACATCTCTTATGTGTATTTTGTATCGGAAAAATTTCTAAACTATTACAGTTCGATACGGGAAAAAAAAGAAAAACCCACCCACTTTTATGTGTAAGCGTGTGAGCGTGAACGTGTGTGGAGGTGATATGTGTTGTGTTGTTCCAGTGATGTAATTTTTGTCTCTCTGTATCGCGCGAGCAGCGCACTCAAGGGCTCCACGCCGAGGGATCGGACCTAGGCTTGGGCCGCTGCCGAAGGGGGCCTAGTCTGGTGTGCGGGAGCGAAATTTACACCCAGACCGCGGCGGCGTGATCTGAGGTTACGCGGGCATGGGCGTGAGCACGCTCTGTTTGGAGTTCCTATATATAAAGTACTCTGTGGTTTGGAGAGACAGGCTGGTACTGATCGTCCAATAAGTGTTGTTTACTTATAAAGTCCTTGGGTATACGTCAACCGCAGATAATGTTGCCAAATAATATTTTAAAGAATTGTAAATAATTTTATTAGCCTACTACAACGGTGATAGGCATTAATTTATTAGCAAAGCATTAGCATTAATATATAGCAAAGTCAGTTCAAGAAACATTAATTTTTTAATACTTTATCATCAACAGCAAGCGTAAATCAGTTAATCAATCACAGCCACTTTGCGTAGGTCAATTCTGTATATTATTGCCTCACATTTCCTTTTATCGAAATACAGTTTCCACTTCAGAATTCGTTTTCTAAAACGTTTTACTTTTCATTCGCATATGTAACACTGCCACTTTATTTAGCTAATCGTGCTAAGGTATGTCGACAAACATTAAATTTGAGTAAAGTAGAATGTGTAATTAGCGACAAAGATTAAAAATAAATTATCCAAATTTACGAAATATCTATCTTAATTATAGTCTGTGTTCAGAATGAACAAACAGCTAGTTTTTCAGATTGATATAATCTATGTTATTAGTGTAATAAAAACAAACCGTCTTTGAAGTTACCTCCTTTCTATATTAGGTTTATCTACTGTTCTGTTTTGTTTTGTATAATATATGTAAAGCGTCTGCACTTAATTTATTATTATCGAGATTTCAAAATTAT
The DNA here is from genome assembly GCA_015888305.1 of Antheraea pernyi. Taxonomy (NCBI): domain Eukaryota; kingdom Metazoa; phylum Arthropoda; class Insecta; order Lepidoptera; family Saturniidae; genus Antheraea; species Antheraea pernyi. Next base: position 169,374 of record MU159103.1, on the reverse strand, counting down.
TCATTACAAATATACTTCGTCTAATGATATGTCTGTAAAGTTATTTTAATATATTAGTTTCAGCTGTGAGTCAGATTAATGGATAAAAATAAAAGTAAGTATTTTTGTTATATATATTTCATTATAATCAATATCTAGATTCTAGGCGACATATTTAATTTTATCTAATATAATATAACAAGGATGTAACGCAACATAAATAAATAAATAAAATAAAAAATAAATAAGCCTTTTATTATTTCTCATTTTTACAATTACAATTTTACAATGTCTATTTACAAATTATAACAGTATTTTATCTTATAATATAATAATTTAATACATTTTTTTTTATTACTCTATACATTTTTTTTGTTATTATTACATTAGATATTTATAATGTTCTTATTACATTTTATTTTGTTTATTCTTATTATTATTTTACTATTCGTTTTTCGTTTTTAATTAATTGTATTTTTCATTATTGAATGAGAACCCCTCTGAAGGGTAAAGGCCTCCTCCATTTTTGTCCATTTTTTTCTGTCTGTTGCCTTTGTTTGCCATTTGTCTCCTACTATTTCTTTGATGTCATCAGACCATCTTTTATGTGGCCTGCCTCTTTTTTTTCTTTCCCTTTGGTCCCCTCCATAGTAAGACGACTCGTTTTGTCCATCGAGCGTTCTGCATTCTCACTATATGACCTGTCCATTTCCACTTTAGTTTCATAGCGTGTTGTAAGAAATCTATTTGTTTTGTTCTTTGTCTTATCTTAGTGTGGCGCACTCTATCATTCCTTCGTAATCCTAATATGGAACGTTCCATGGCGGCTTGGCATCTCCTAATTTTGTCTTTCGCTAGATTCGTGTATGTCCAGGTTTGTGAGCCGTATGTTAGACAAGGCAGGATGCTATTATCTATTACTTTCTTTTTCAATGAAAGTGACATGTCTCCCTTCATTATTTCTCTGTGAGCCCAGTATTTTCGCCATGTTATATTTATCCTTCTAGTTATTTCTTCTAAGTTATTGTTGCGATGGAAAGAGACTTGTTTACCTAAGTATATGTAGGTATCTACATATTCTAGGTTTTCGATACCTATCTTAGTTGGTGATTTTGAGGAGTTGGTCATCAATTTAGTTTTTTGCAGGTTCATCTCTAATCCCACTCGTGCGCTTTCTTCCTGTAAATGTTGTATCATGGTTTCTAGTTGTGAAATTGATTCTGAAAATAAGATTATGTCATCGGCGAAGCACAGGTGACTAAGATATTCGTTATTTATTAGGATACCAAGGTTTTTCCATTCGAGTGTTTTAAAAACCATCTCTAATACGGCAATAAAAAGTTTTGGGGACAAAGGGTCGCCTTGTTTTACGCCTCTTTTGATTTTTATTTCGGAGCCTCTGGTTTCCAGGCTGACTCTACTTGTACTTCTCTCATATATGTTTTTGATTAAATTACAGTACGTGTCATCTATGTCATTCGCCTTTAAGGCCTCCCATATTGAGTTGTGTGAAATAGAGTCGAATGCCTTTTGATAGTCTATAAAGGCTAAATAGAGAGGTCTTTGGAATTCCTTGTATTTCTCTATTATGTTCTCCAAGGTTTGGATGTGGTCGACGGTAGAGAATCCTCTACGAAAGCCGGCTTGCTCTACAGGCTGGTTGTTATCGATTTTTGCTGATATTCGGCTTAGTAAACATTGTGAGAATAACTTGTAGAGACTCGGTAGAAGGCTGATGGGTCGGTAGTTTCTAATATCGTTTGGGTCTCCTTTCTTGTATAATAATACTATATTTGACTTCGTCCATTGCTCGGGCATTCTCTCCTCTTTAATTATAGTGTTGAATAATAAGGTTATTATAGGCATTAGTATAGTTCGTCCCAACTTTAATGCTTCGTTTGGAATACCGTCTGGTCCCGGGCTCTTGTCTAATTTTAATTTATTTATTTCTCTATCTATCTCTACTTCGTTCCATTCAATGTTCGATTTATTTTCAGGGTAAAAAGTTATAGATTTAGGGTTTTTATGGACTTTTTGGTCATACAGGTTTGCATAGAAATTTGTTGCTATTTTTAAAATATTTTCTCTATTGCTTGAGAGGGTAGATTTTTCCAATAGGCTTGGTAACGCAACATTGGTAACGTTGATCAAATAAAAAATCAAATGTTAGAGGTCGCTGTCGTACATACGTCACGCTAAAAGTACTATAATATAACTATTGTATGTAGATTTAGATCAATATTCGTTATTTTGACTTTTTAGATTCTTGGTCCTTATTTAAAAATAAATTATGATATTGTCATGAATTAAATTTAAACTTAAAAAACTGTGTTTATATGTTATAAGTCAATACTTTCTGACATGTATACATTTCTTAAATGTGTTAACCTTTTATATGTTACATTATTATTCAAATATACTATAATATTTTTTATTATTCTCTATACTTATTCAATGATAGACAAATTAAATTTTTCCTTCAATGTTATGGTTTTCTGAACTTTTACTTTCCGATAGTTATTATGCAGTTATTTTGTCAAGCTAGTATAAAAAAGAAAATATGTATGTATTTGGCTTCTGAAGTCAATTCTATTAATGGCATTCACAGAGAACTTGCCCTATATTGAACATGCTGTGGAACATTATAAGCAAAATTATGACTGGGATTGTGGAGTATCTTGTGTCTTAATGCTGCTAAATGATGAACAAAGAGAGAGCTTCCTAAAACGATTCGATGAGATTATAGAGGAAGAGGGATTTGGTCATTCCACATGGACTATAGACTTATGCTATTTACTAATGAGGTTAGTTAAGTTTTGTTATTATTTCTTTGTATATATATCAAAGAAATTAACAGATAGTGAAAAGAATTACATAATACTGGTATATGTATATGGTCATTAGGAGATACGAAAATATTTTCTGTTTTTCTACATTCTTTTGTGTGCCTCTAAATACGTCCATGAGTTACACCATGACAACATGTCATAAATGGTAACCAAGAGTGGATATGAAGCCCTAATTCCCAGTATCATGATGCGGCAGGTGTACATTGCATGGAGACAGCAACAGTACAACAGGTGTGTGAATTCAGTGGAAACATTCAGCAGCTTGATTCCTCCATTCCCACATTGTTCATGTATAAATGCTTGGATGAAATAACCATTAGTCAGTATTAACCCAGCATTAACATTAGCATATTGTTAGTTTTAGGAGAGTGTTAGCCTAATATCGGTGACAGTATTAGTTTTAGATTATTTTGTAACTTCAAATAAATTAAGTTAAATGAGTGTATATACTATTTTGTGGGCAGTATTTATTATTAACAAAATGAGCAAAGTCACTACTTGAAAATATTGTTCACATTTGTCATTAAACGTGATCTTATATATTCTAGTGTGTAGTTTTTGTATCTTTAACCATGATAATTTATTTAACAGGTATAATATAAAACATAGAATGTATACAACAACCATAGGGCTGAATGAGAGCAATATACGTCATGGATATTATGATAAAATTATTAATTTGGTAAGTGGATTCATTTGTCCCAATTAACAATCTATACCACTAACAAGAACCACTCACATTTATAAATTCAAATAAAATTATATATGATGATAGAAAGATTAACCGATTAACATGAAACTGGCTTTGCATTTTTTTTTTATATATTTTCTGAATGTGTATACATTCATAACACTAATGGCAGCGGTAAACAAAGTTATAGAAAAGAAATGAAAGAAAAATCAAGTAAATATTTTTTAACAATAGCTCATTCTGAAGGTGAATATTTAAAAAAAAGTTTTTTTTTTTAATTTTCAATAGTTAATATTTTTCAAAAAAGTTATAAAGTTTATTGAGAAAAAATAATAATAATAAGAATTGAAAATATTCTTTTTGGGAATTTTTGGCGAAAAGGGACTATTAAACGATTTCTTAGTTGGCTCAGTAAGAAAAAGTATATTAATAACTTTGACACTATATACATGAAAAAAAAAGTCTCTAAGATAATGGGTAATTAACGAAAAATCTTCCCATGACTATCATTTCTATTTATTAAAGAATCACAACTCTATTGCGCTTATTGATTATATAGATTTATAGATAGAGGTTTGATTATGGTCAGATATTGCAACAGTATTTGTATTACTTAACACATTATTTAGGGGTATGGTGTAAGATACATGAGCATATCAAGTATATGTTAGAATAAAGAGTAATTCTTACGAGAGAGAGAGATAAGAACTATATCATATCAGATTTCACCAAGGAAGTGAAAAGGTTTAATTTTTTTTTAAATATGTGTCACGAAGTTGACGACTCCTAGCAGTTGGTCTCAAAAATTTTTTGCCCATAGAATATTAAAAAATTATAAAGAAGTTTTTTTTTTTATGTCATAGGTGGCAAATGAACAAGTGGGTCACCTAATATTAAGTGATCATCACCGTCCATGGACACTAACAATACCAGAGGAGTCGAAAGTGCGTTGCCACCCTTTGAGGGAAAGGGTTAGGGGTGGGAGAGGAAGAGTAGAGAGGAGAGGGGAGGGGAGGTGGGCCTCCGGCGCTCTCACTGACCGAACGAAACGCAACAATGCAAGCACTGTTACTTCACGTCGGTTTTCTATGAGAGGGTGGTACTACCCCGGGCGAGCCGACCCATTCATGCTGAAACCAGTAATAGTTTCAGCGTGGCTCTACCACCAAAAAACCATTAAAAGTGGCTTTTGCCTCCGACTTTCCGAAATCTAGATTTGACCTATTCTTTGGAAACAGTTTTGTACCCCTGAAAATGTGCATGCGTAACAGACAAACTTATATTATACTAGCTGTAACCCGCGTCTACGCACGCGCTTTTTAAAAAATTATTAAAGAAATGTAGAATTGTGAGTGGGTGTGTACATTACAGAAACGCTTTTTCAAACCCATTTGTATCTACGATACGAACGCCATCTACTGTAACATGTAACGTGTACATTAGATATATGAATACTAATAGTATATTGAATGGGATGGCATTTATTATCAGCAACATACCTGGAACTTCAACCTACTATATACCACACTCAGTGCTCACTAACACTATATAAGAAAGTAATGAAAATTATAAGCTATACATTATCGAACAATATATCTTAAATCTTTTATAATAGAGATTATAATATGTCGATTATATTGTCGATATCCTTAAGTTATTCTTA
>MU159103.1:151251-164163 GCA_015888305.1 Antheraea pernyi | reverse complement strand
TTGTATGTATTTTTTTCATGCATGTTTATCGATATTTTAGTTAATTATGAACCGATTTTTATGATTCTCTTTTTATTTGAATTGGTAGACTATGTAGTGATTGACTGCTACCTATGTATTAGTCCATGTGAAATTGATGACGTGAGACGGGTGCCTTACTGACTCCAAGAATAAATATACATAATTGAAAGTCATATATTTGTATGTAATATGAATTATATCATCTTTTTGGTCAATTTGGCGGCCATATTGTTTTATTTACCACGTTTGCTTCTACATAACTCAGTTATTATAGCAACGTATAAGAATAACTTAACTATATCGACAATACGCGCATATTCTATCTATATAATAAAAGATTTAAGATATATTATTCGATAATGTATAGCTTATAATTTTCATTACTTTCTTATATAGTGTTAGAGAGTACTGAGTTTGGTATATAGTAGATTGAAGTTCCAGTTATGTTGCTGATAATAAATCACATCCCATTCGATATACTATTTGTATTCATATATCTAATGTACACGTTACAAGTTACAGTAATTTATGGGGAAGGTTTAGGTATAATTTGTCAAGGTTTTCATTTTATTATCCGGGTTATCCTTCCAATCAATTAGGAGATCTGTCAGTTCAAGCATTACGGATATTCCACTGCGGCCGAAAGCGAATAAAAAACCTAAATTACTTTTTATGAGGTATGTTATCTACCAATGAATATCTCGTGAAAATCGGCCCAAAGTAATGCGGACAAAGCCGCGGACAAATAAAATAGAATATGTCAACCCCTATAATTTCGGTTATCTGGTAGTAAAAAGTAAAATAGTTCCCGTTAAAATAGGTCCAGTCGTTTTGGAGATAAAAATAAAGTTTGTGTATGTACAATTAAAATAACAACTTTTTGATGAATGGATATGGCTACAAATGACCAAAAAAAACTTTTTTTATACTTTGTCTATATTTTTATATTATCATATTTAAGTAGTATAAACTTTTTGAATAGGAAAACAAAATAAACCTTAAAAATGTTAGCTTTGATACTTACCACATAACTTCAGAATTGGCAGTATGGATTAATTCCTTCGCCTGTCACATTGGACGAATATTATTACTACTACTTACCACGTTACCATGGCAACGTATATAATAATAACGAAATCTCTCAAAAGCAAAAAAAGTGCCCGATTTTGAAACATTCTTCATTGGTGCTCTGCTTCTATTGGTCTTAGCGTGATTATATATAGCCTAAAGCCTTCCTCGATAAATGAGCTATCTAAAAAGGTCTAAATCTAAAAAGGTTTTCTCAAATCGGACTGGTAGTTCCTGAGATCATAGCGTTCAACCAAACAAACAAACTCTTCAGCTTTATATATTAGTATAGATATATGTTATAAAGATGGAGATTTCTTGTCTGTTCTTTGCGATGAGTGGGTTATTTTCCTAACCCCTGGTAGTTTTAATGCCTTCTTAGGGCCTAAATTGAATACAGTAATTTTAGATTTGATTTGACTGACATATCCATTTGTAATATTAAGTAAGGATTTTATTATATTGTAGTTAGGAAGATAGGATTATGATTGCAGTGATTCTTTAAAAAGATTCAACTCTTTAATCATGATTTTTTTTTTGATGTTCAGGATAGGGATCGTATAATTAGAAGATTTAAGGAAGCGTCGTCTCTAGGCTTGGAGGTCGAGGAACGGTCAGTGAGTGTGGAGGAACTGATCTCGCATTTGAACAATGAAGGTCCTGCCATTGTGCTGGTGGACGGCAGCCTGCTGGTCTGCGACCTCTGCAAGCACAACAAACTTAAAGCCGAATTTAGGTATATACTCTTATCTAATGATGTTTATGTATGATGTACTGTTACCTAAATATAATGAGGAATTATGAAAATTATAATGTTTTGCAAATTCTTATCCTGTTGAATAATTAGCTATCTCTCTCATTATGAACTGACATAATTATTTTGCTCAAAAAAAAGCAACTATTGCCTAATTATATTTGACTATAATAAACAAAATATTTGTGTACCTTCATTCTTCAAATTTTTTATAAATATAATGTATATTTGAAGGCTGTTTAGGTGTGGATCCTCAAATCTTTCACATCTTTGTAGATATTTCGAATGTATTTAATATTGAAAGTATTTGTTTATCTAAGTATAAATATATAAATAGCCAATGGCGAAATGGTTAAGAACATCTCCCTCCTCTGTTTGTCAGTCGATTTTCATCATTCTTTTTGTACTTTGTAGCTATTGGTGAGGTTTAGTGTTATCAGGAAAAAAATAGGGCAAAAGTTGTTTTTTATATAAGTACAGAGGAAGACACGGGCCGCGGCTAGTTGTCCATATATTAGTTGATGACAAGATGACAGAGCTTTGTAATGCTTATGATAACACAATGGTGAATACATTACACCAGCTTGTAAGAGACTTACTGCAGGGTCATAGGTTCCTATGTGAAGGAACGTATAGGCATAATCACCGCATATTGCTGATAACAAACTCCAAGAAATCCATAATTCTATATTTCCCACATATGGTGAAGTTTCAAGAATATTTCCCATGTTTATGTTTCCTTACGATGTTTCTCTCCACTGTCAGGCGATAGTGCTACCAATTTAAATTAGTAAATGTGAAGCGATGATGGCTTAATTTATAACATAATGTAGGTTCGAATCCTAGTTCTTTTTTCTCGAACTGTCTATGTTGAGTTGGAGCATTCAGTGAAGGAAAACATTGTGATGAAGCCATAGCATGGCGGTAGGGCTTTCTCAAGTATTTCATTCGCTAGCCACCACCCTCTAGTTAAAAATCTGTCGCCAAGCACTTATTGGTGTGGTCAGGCACACGCACTCGAGAGCCAGTCACTCTCTAGCTCGGCGTGTTTACCATCTTAGAGCACATTGTCATTATCATCAGATGAGACAGTGGTTAAACGATAAAACCTATATAATAAATGTAGTGTTTCAAATCTGTGGACACTGGTTATAGTGTATATTGGTTTGTATGAGATGTTTTAATAGAATAATTGTATGCAGGCGTTGCTTCGGGGGTAGCTACAAGGGGCATTACATCCTGGTGGTGGGACACAGGGCCGGCAAGCTAGTGTACCGCGACCCGGCTCTGTGCCTGTTTAATAGAATGATTGTGTATGCAGGCGTTGCTTCGGGGGTAGCTACAAGGGGCATTACATCCTGGTGGTGGGACACGGCCGGCAAGCTAGTGTACCGCGACCCGGCTCTGTGCCTGGTTAATAGAATGATTGTGTATGCAGGCGTTGCTTCGGGGGTAGCTACAAGGGGCATTACATCCTGGTGGTGGGACACAGGGCCGGCAAGCTAGTGTACCGCGACCCGGCTCTGTGCCTGTTTAAAAGAATGATATTGTATGCAGGCGTTGCTTCGGGGGTAGCTACAAGGGGCATTACATCCTGGTGGTGGGACACAGGGCCGGCAAGCTAGTGTACCGCGACCCGGCTCTGTGCCTGTTTAATAGAATGATTGTGTATGCAGGCGTTGCTTCGGGGGTAGCTACAAGGGGCATTACATCCTGGTGGTGGGACACAGGGCCGGCAAGCTAGTGTACCGCGACCCGGCTCTGTGCCTGTTTAATAGAATGATTGTGTATGCAGGCGTTGCTTCGGGGGTAGCTACAAGGGGCATTACATCCTGGTGGTGGGACACAGGGCCGGCAAGCTAGTGTACCGCGACCCGGCTCTGTGCCTGTTTAATAGAATGATTGTGTATGCAGGCGTTGCTTCGGGGGTAGCTACAAGGGGCATTACATCCTGGTGGTGGGACACAGGGCCGGCAAGCTAGTGTACCGCGACCCGGCTCTGTGCCTGTTTAATAGAATGATTGTGTATGCAGGCGTTGCTTCGGGGGTAGCTACAAGGGGCATTACATCCTGGTGGTGGGACACAGGGCCGGCAAGCTAGTGTACCGCGACCCGGCTCTGTGCCTGTTTAATAGAATGATTGTGTATGCAGGCGTTGCTTCGGGGGTAGCTACAAGGGGCATTACATCCTGGTGGTGGGACACAGGGCCGGCAAGCTAGTGTACCGCGACCCGGCTCTGTGCCTGTTTAATAGAATGATTGTGTATGCAGGCGTTGCTTCGGGGGTAGCTACAAGGGGCATTACATCCTGGTGGTGGGACACAGGGCCGGCAAGCTAGTGTACCGCGACCCGGCTCTGTGCCTGTTTAATAGAATGATTGTGTATGCAGGCGTTGCTTCGGGGGTAGCTACAAGGGGCATTACATCCTGGTGGTGGGACACAGGGCCGGCAAGCTAGTGTACCGCGACCCGGCTCTGTGCCTGTTTAATAGAATGATTGTGTATGCAGGCGTTGCTTCGGGGGTAGCTACAAGGGGCATTACATCCTGGTGGTGGGACACAGGGCCGGCAAGCTAGTGTACCGCGACCCGGCTCTGTGCCTGTTTAATAGAATGATTGTGTATGCAGGCGTTGCTTCGGGGGTAGCTACAAGGGGCATTACATCCTGGTGGTGGGACACAGGGCCGGCAAGCTAGTGTACCGCGACCCGGCTCTGTGCCTGTTTAATAGAATGATTGTGTATGCAGGCGTTGCTTCGGGGGTAGCTACAAGGGGCATTACATCCTGGTGGTGGGACACAGGGCCGGCAAGCTAGTGTACCGCGACCCGGCTCTGTGCCTGTTTAATAGAATGATTGTGTATGCAGGCGTTGCTTCGGGGGTAGCTACAAGGGGCATTACATCCTGGTGGTGGGACACAGGGCCGGCAAGCTAGTGTACCGCGACCCGGCTCTGTGCCTGTTTAATAGAATGATTGTGTATGCAGGCGTTGCTTCGGGGGTAGCTACAAGGGGCATTACATCCTGGTGGTGGGACACAGGGCCGGCAAGCTAGTGTACCGCGACCCGGCTCTGTGCCTGTTTAATAGAATGATTGTGTATGCAGGCGTTGCTTCGGGGGTAGCTACAAGGGGCATTACATCCTGGTGGTGGGACACAGGGCCGGCAAGCTAGTGTACCGCGACCCGGCTCTGTGCCTGTTTAATAGAATGATTGTGTATGCAGGCGTTGCTTCGGGGGTAGCTACAAGGGGCATTACATCCTGGTGGTGGGACACAGGGCCGGCAAGCTAGTGTACCGCGACCCGGCTCTGTGCCTGTTTAATAGAATGATTGTGTATGCAGGCGTTGCTTCGGGGGTAGCTACAAGGGGCATTACATCCTGGTGGTGGGACACAGGGCCGGCAAGCTAGTGTACCGCGACCCGGCTCTGTGCCTGTTTAATAGAATGATTGTGTATGCAGGCGTTGCTTCGGGGGTAGCTACAAGGGGCATTACATCCTGGTGGTGGGACACAGGGCCGGCAAGCTAGTGTACCGCGACCCGGCTCTGTGCCTGTTTAATAGAATGATTGTGTATGCAGGCGTTGCTTCGGGGGTAGCTACAAGGGGCATTACATCCTGGTGGTGGGACACAGGGCCGGCAAGCTAGTGTACCGCGACCCGGCTCTGTGCCTGTTTAATAGAATGATTGTGTATGCAGGCGTTGCTTCGGGGGTAGCTACAAGGGGCATTACATCCTGGTGGTGGGACACAGGGCCGGCAAGCTAGTGTACCGCGACCCGGCTCTGTGCCTGTTTAATAGAATGATTGTGTATGCAGGCGTTGCTTCGGGGGTAGCTACAAGGGGCATTACATCCTGGTGGTGGGACACAGGGCCGGCAAGCTAGTGTACCGCGACCCGGCTCTGTGCCTGTTTAATAGAATGATTGTGTATGCAGGCGTTGCTTCGGGGGTAGCTACAAGGGGCATTACATCCTGGTGGTGGGACACAGGGCCGGCAAGCTAGTGTACCGCGACCCGGCTCTGTCCGCGCGGCTCTGCGCCTGCTCCCTCCCGCGGCTCCAGCGCGCTAGACTCGCCAGCGGAACGGACCAAGACCTGCTCCTCATTTACAGCAAGAGATGACTACTCATTCATTATAATTATATAGAAAGTACATTGTGATGTTTTCAATTTTGTATTACCTGTTTTATTATTAAACATATTTTTATTTTCTATCGTTTCATTTTGTTGTCTATTAAATATAATTTGAGGTTAAATTACTTAATCATCATAGCAATATAATCTTAACTTTATTTGTACATAGCATGAAAATTTGACCCACACCCCACTTTGAAATATCAAAATTTTGCTTAACGGGGTTCGATTCCAAAGTATTTCTAGATATATAAACCACTTTTTTTTTTAACTCTAGACCCGAAATAGTTAAATGAATTTAACAATTTTTAAAATTTAGTAGTTTTGTTTACAAGCGTCTGTAAATGAGGTTTGTCATATATGCACCTATTTAAAGGTAACAATTTGAATTGCTGCAATATCTCAGAAAGAAAGAAAATATTGGAACTAGAAAATTTTCAGGAAAAATACTGCATTTCATAAATCTTCAACATTTCGCAAATTGCTAAGCGATTATCGTCGTGTAATCATTTGTACCTATAAGAATCACTTTGAATTACATGACTATCTTAAAAGGAAAGAAAATAACACCATTTAAAAATATTCATACAAAGTGCTGGACTCTTCATTTTCAATATTCATAAAATCCCTAAAAAAATATCATGTAATTGGTTGTACTCGTAGAAAACACTTTGAACCACAAAAATATCCCAACAGGAAAAATAATAATAGTAGGTACCTTCCTATTTAAAAAAAATTCAATTTCTCAGTATTTCAATTTACATAAATATTTCAAACAGATATCGACAGTAGTGTGGGCCAAAAAACATTTTAATTTTTTTTTAGCTACCACGCAATTATCGTCCAAGATGACGAAAAAAAAATTCTGGTAAAGTTTGAGCTCTTAATATTAATTTTCAGACGTATCAGTCACATCGTAATTTTCGATTTCCCATTTAAATTACATGGGATTTTTTTTTCTTTTCGTACTGACTATTGACCACGCGAGGTCTTAACAGCTTCAGCGGACTACTAAGGCGAGCGCTTAAGGCACTCAGCCGATTTTATTTTGACAACTAGCTCAAGGATGCGCTGCACACCTCGGCTTTGGCTGTTGCCTGATACATGCAATTCGCGACCTATGTGAGCTAACCTAAGCTAACTATTCATACGTATATGAGTTGTTGAAACATATATGTGTACCAAGCATACATACCTCAATAACTCCTATATATATTTCGTATCGGATAATATTCTAAATTATTTCAGTTTCATAAGGGAAAAAAACCCTTCCACTTGCATGTGTATGCGTGCACGTGTGTAGAGGTGATATGTGTAATGTTGTCGCAGTGATATAAGATTTTGTGTCACTGTATGGCGCGAGCAGTGTACTCGAGGGCTCCACGCCGAGGGAACGGATCTAGGCTTGAGCTGCTGCCGAGGGGCCCTAGTCTGGTGTGAGGGAGCGAAATTTACCCCCAGACCACGGCGGCGTGATCTGTGGTTACGCGGGCGTGGGCGTGAGCACGCTCTGTTTAGAGAGACAGGTTGGTACTGATCGTTCACTGCCGTTATTTCATCGGGAGGGTCGGTAAATATGTCGCGGACGTCTTTTACAACGCGCAGCGTTTGGTACGGGTTCGTATTTTGCGGCGGATACCACTAACGGACTGGGATGATTCGCGGCTTTTTCAAAATATCTAATCGTGAGTGATTTTACGTACGCCCAGATAGAAGGTATCTCTAGGTCCCTATGTAGATCAACTCTCCGGATGTACCACGGGGCACCGGTCACTTTACGTAAAACGCGGTTTTGAAGAACCTGCAACTTATGAAAATTATCTTTCGACATATGCGCAAAAACGGGACTGCTATGTGTCATCACGGGACGGATACACGTCTTATACAAAGTGAGCTTGTGTCTGAGGGATATCTTACTCCTATGAAAAAGCAACGGATGAAGGAGACCCAAGACCATAGTGGCTTTGTTTCGTACTCTATCTATATGTGACTCGAAATTTAAATGTTTATCTAATGTAACATCGAGATATTTGACCTCGTCGGCCCAAGGTATATCGGTTCCGTATAGCCTGATGGGTTCGAGGTTATTATTACGTCGTAAAGGATCGAAGAGTATCGCGGCGCTCTTATCAGGATTAACTTCTATGCGCCATCGACGAAACCATTCACCGAGTGTGCAAACGGCCTTTTCGATGCGCTTCCTAAGAAAGTCCGACCGCAAGCTGGAAGTGTAAATAACGGTATCGTCAGCATAGCAACCTTTTTTTTTTTTTTTTTAAACATAGCGTAGCAACCTACCTCGACCCGTTTAGACCGAGGTAGGTTACCGATGTACAGATTGAAAAGCGAAAGCGCGAGAATGCACTATCAGTGAGTTTTTTTTCGAATGTTGTTGTATCTCAACGAGTTATTCTGTGGTAAAAGTAAATACATAATTTTGTAGGAAATTGAATGGCCTACAAAAAAGGTTTGATATAATTTTTCGCTAAGTCAACTCAGTTAAAAGTTATTCGCAGTTTAAGATCAACTTAAAATAATATATGATGACTTTCACAATCTTTTATAGTTTTTTTTACAAAAAAATGCCTTAAAGGCATAAAACAACATATTGTTCGTGATTTTTATCATTTTTAAAGAATAGCGTAAATTTGCAACAATTGAAGAGTTGAAAATGAAAAACTAAAACAGCTTCAGGACCAATTTTGAATCCCATAAGCGCCATTATTTTTAAAATAGGAATGAAGCCTTCATTAAAAATACAAACAGCAGGAAACCTAGCTATCTCAATTATGTAAGTTCTAGAATGAATATGTTTTGGCGCGAATGTTTGGACCAAATCAAAGAGTTTAGAGACTCATTATTATATTAAAAAATAACACAATTACATATCTCAACACGAAAACTCACATCAACAATTAAATAGCTCAAGTAACATAATAAACCATAAAACACAGAGAAATAACAATGTAAATTGGAAAGAGCTCACGCAATACAACCTTCCAGAAAGACGACCGAGCATGAATATTCCCAATGTTCTTTTTTTTCTCGAACTCACTACGTATTGAACTGGCTTGACAGACTCGCTTTTTATAGCATTTAGTCAAGTTACGACCGGCCGATAACTTTCGACCAATGGCGTGTCTGGTCATTAGTAACACCCCCGATGTAGTCAATAGTAGTACGAACAATATATATAATGCTAACAATATATATAAAGGAACAAAAAGGTGTACTGAGAAATATGGATTCAGGTAGAAGCAGAATCTCTAACGTCTTTTGTATGATTAGTTCCGGCTGAGCCAGTTTACATGAAGCGTCAGCAAAATACCTATATCTCCGAAAATAATTTGAATTTTGAAAAATCCTCTTGTAGTCATATTCTTGGATACTTTGAAAATATGAAAAAAAAAACTATTTTTTCGTATTTCTAGACTAGAATACCCCCTTACAATAAAAGTGGCACAAAGGTCTAGAACTTAGAATAATAACGTATAGAAAGAGTTCGGTACTCTATCTAGGTGAATACAAAAGTGAAGCATAAAATCGTACATAGGTGCAAGTGATTATATGATGTATATGAGCCTCCTTGACGTGTCCGTCAATAGCGAACCTTACTTCCTTCGATTGTGAGCACGTATATGACTCGCGAAACCAAACTTTGTCTTGAAGATCTTGTTGCAGGGCGCACAGTGCAATTGACCGTCAGTATTGTAAGTGTAGGTGTAGGAAGGCTTCGAGCGGGTTTTACTTATAAGGCGTTTCGCGTCTAGTTCTTGTAACCGCTTTTCTTCAAAATTTGTAACTGCCTTGTGAACAGAGCTGCGCCATTCTCGTCTCTGTTTTGCGAGATCCTCCCAACCCTCACACGGAATATTACATGCAGTTAGATGGCGCTTTAAGACATCCTTGTAACGCAATAGCTGACCTCCAGGAGTGCGTTTTCCTTCTTTGAGCTGTGAATAGAAGACGGCTTTAGGCAGCCTGCAGTCATCCATACGAACAAGATGTCCGCACCATCTTAGTTGTCCTTTAATAAGCAAGGATTCAATACCACAGAGCTGCGACTTTCTTAATACATCTGAATTTGGAACTCGGTCCTGCCATCTTATTCGAAGTATTGATCTTAAGCACCTCATATGGAAGGAGTCGAGGCGCTTTATATCACCTTTATAAAGACACCAAGTCTCAGTGGCATACAACAGGATAGGTAAAATTATTGCTTTATACACAGCGATCTTAGTGTGTAATCGTAAATCGTGCGAGTCCCAAACTCTTTTGCGTAATTTTCCGAAAGATGTCGCAGCCTTGGCAAGGCGTGAGGAAATTTCGGTTTCAAGGCGGTTATCACTACGAATAAAACTACCGAGATACCGAAAGGATTTTACTTCCTCCAATGTATTACCATTCAGTGATAAAGATCTTAGGTCTGGTGTCATACCGCGTGCCGGTTGTTTAAGCAACTGAGTTTTAGATAAACTAATGATCAAGCCGAATCGTTGACATGATTCACTGAGGCGGTTCAAGAAGTACTGCAAGTTGTTGACATCACTGGCCATCAAACAAATGTCATCAGCATAAAGAACGTCCGTGATAGAGAGCTCGTGTACCGATCTTTTCGCTCTAAATCGACCCACGTCAAAAAAGCCTTTATCTGTTCGCATACTAAGGATTATGTGCCCAGTGCCGTCAGTATAAGCGTTTCTCAGTACAAAAGCAAAGTAAAGGGCAAAGAGAGATGGCGCCATCACACAACCTTGTTTGACACCACTGGTTACCGAAAATTGATCAGTGAAGTCGTTCTCATGCTGCACTCTGGCCATCATACCATCATGAAATTGACGCACTAAATTAACGAATTTCTCAGGACAACCAGCTTTAGTAAGTACAATCCAGAGGGCAGATCTCGGTACCCGGTCGAAAGCTTTCTCCAAATCGACAAAACACATATTGAGTAGTTGGTGGTTTATTGTACTTATCATGTACGTCAGTTCATGTAAAGTGACTATGTGCCTGTGGTCAAGCAATAATTATATCTCGATTACAAATAAAATATAAAGAATATAAAAGGTATGGAGAAAAAATAATGTTAAGTCATCGGTTATCAGCACACTTTTTGTGTATGTGCTTTTCTCTACCAAGTAAATAAATATGCTATGAGTTAATATAAATAAGGTATCGCTAATAAGATAACCTTGCGTATATTGACATTGTTATTTTGCAGAAATGTCAAACGTTATCATCAAACGAGATGGTGCTTCTGCGGAGATTATATTTTCGCCCGACTTAGAAGAACAAAAACGATTAATGCAAATATATGCGGTAAGCTATAATTTGGAAATTGTAATTAACAATTTTTTTTGTCATTGGAGGCAAACGAACCGGTGGGTCACCTGATGTTAATTGATCCCCACCGTCCATAGACACTAACAACACCAGGGAAATCTCAAGTGCATTGCCAGCCTGTATTTGGGGGGGACACGGAAGGGAGGTGGGTATCCGGCGCTCTCACTGACCGAACGAAACGCAACAATGCAAGCACTGTTACTTCACGTCAGTTTTCTGTGAGAGGGTGGTACTATCCCGGGTGAGCTGACCCATTCATGCTGAAACCAGAAATAGCTTCAGCGTGCCTCTACTACCGACCAAAAACATTAAGCATGATAAGGACTGAGGAGTACGTAAATAAATAATTACCAATTTGATCACTCTTTTAATGTAGGTACGAATATTTTTATGCATTAGGTACTGTATACATTATAAGCTTTGCCATCTTATAGAAAGTTTTATACCTACTTACCGCTTATACAATTACTTTTATGGCCAAAAACTGCATTTAATGTAATTTACAATGGTCTTACTTCATTAATTTAAGATAGTAATATATAATACATTGTGAATATTAGTAATACACATACAAGGATCAGCATTTATTAAAGTAATAACTACCTGCCTGAATAATATAAAATGAATAAAAGCAGTAACCCTCGGGCTAATCGTCGTAGTCCGGTGAAGTTGTTAAGACCTTGCAAGGTAAATAGCGTAATCAATCGAGAGAAAAAAATCGGCTAATCGATGCACAGTCAACGTAGAAAATGTACGAATATAAATTTGGGACCAAAAATTGTGACATTAATGTGATTTATAACATTTGCAGTCCACGGAGAAGGATTTTCAGAGTTTTCACATTTATAACAGTTAATATAAAATATGTAACACTATTCCGTTAGTGTACGACCAGAGTGGACGCTACAGTCGAGCGTCGAACGTAGTGTCGCGTCCAGTTTTTTTTTTCGAACTGACTACGCTATTGACCAAGCAAGGTCTTAACAGCTTCACCGGACTACGTCGCGTCCGGCGTTCGTTTCAAACATATGCATTAATACGTGAGTGTCCTGAGTGGCGCGCGAGCGTCGCTCTTGGACGCTGGACGTCTCGCTGGACGCACCGCCGAACGCAGATGCACACAGGCTGTACATTAAGTGTACGACCAGAGTGGACGCTACAGTCGAGCGTCGAACGTAGCGTCGCATCCGGCGTTAGTTTCAAACGTATGCATTAATACGTGAGTGTCATGAGTGACGCGCGATCGTCGCTCTTGGACGCTGGGCGCCCCGCTCGACGTACCGCTTAAGCCAGATGCACTCAGGCCGTACACTAAGTGTACGTCCAGAGTGGACGCTATAATCGAGCGTCGAGCGTAGCGTCGCGCCCGGCGTTCGTTTCAAACGTATGTATTAATACGTGAGTGTCCTGAGGGGCGCGCGATCGTCGCTTTTGGACGCTGGATATCCCGCTGGACGCACCGCCGAACGTAGATGCACACAGGCCGTACACTAAGTGTACGACCAGAGTGGACGCTACAGTCGAGCGTCGAGCGTAGCGTCGCGTCCGGCGTTCGTTTCAAACATATGCATTAATACGTGAGTGTCCTGA
>MU159103.1:99813-151230 GCA_015888305.1 Antheraea pernyi | reverse complement strand
ACCGTCAGTATTGTAAGTGTAGGTGTGTAGTGTTCCTACACAGGAAGGCTTCGAACGGGTTTTACTTATAAGGCGTTTCGCGTCTAGTTCTTGTAACCGCTTTTCTTCAAAATTTGTAACTGCCTTGTGAACAGAGCTGCGCCATTCTCGTCTCTGTTTTGCGAGATCCTCCCAACCCTCACACGGAATATTACATGCAGTTAGATGGCGCTTTAAGACATCCTTGTAACGCAATAGCTGACCTCCAGGAATGCGTTTTCCTTCTTTGAGCTGTGAATAGAAGACGGCTTTAGGCAGCCTGGAGTCATCCATACGAACAAGATGTCCGCACCATCTTAGTTGTCCTTTAATAAGCAAGGATTCAATACCACAGAGCTGCGACTTTCTTAATACATCTGAATTTGGAACTCGGTCCTGCCATCTTATTCGAAGTATTGATCTTAAGCACCTCATATGGAAGGAGTCGAGGCGCTTTATATCACCTTTATAAAGACACCAAGTCTCAGTGGCATACAACTCAAGAACTTTGTTTTTAACCGGAACGGTGGTGCCGCTCAATCAGACACTATAAATAGCCTACCAAAGCGTAAAGAAACATTATAAGGCTAAATGATCCCATCAGACTTTGTAACTACATAATAATAATCATAAGTACAAAGGTACAACACGATATAAAGGGGTTGCTTCGAAAATGTAGCTTGCCCACAACCGTTGAAAATGAAAAGCATCATTTCTTAAACCGACACGTGCTCTTTTTTGTATTTAATGTTTTTGCTTACCCCGTCTTCGTAGTCATTACTTCGGTCTCAACTCAACAGTTAAAGAAACAATTTTGATGTTTTATACCATACATTCCATACAACAACGTAGTCGAGGTCGAAGAAACGACTAAGTATATGGGGGTTAGTGTTGTAATTACTTAGGATCAGTAGGAATCCTTTGAATAACAAAACGCAATAAATGTTAGGATTTTATTGATATTATTATTGATTGAAGGTTAAAAAATAAATATATATATATAATGATGAAGTTCATTTAGACGTCAACTTTAACGAACTCATTTTCAAGTATGTAATATTTGTAAACTATTATATATATATATATTTGTACAATGGCGTGCGTATTTTACTTATACATACAATACCTAATTATTTAAATATGTTCCTTTAACAAAAAAATAATTAATCTCATCACTAACGTCAATTAAAATGGGAAAATAATTTCCTTATCTGGTAGCACTGAGCATTTACAAAACATGGAATACAACAATTGTTTTTATTAACGTAAATCGTTGAAATAGTATAATATGTTGATAGCTTATATGCGGAAAATTATATTAACACACTTCTTATGTTTTTCAGATGTATTGTGACCGCATTTAATTGCATAAACCGTCATAATTATTTATTTTCTGACGAGGCGGACGAGGGGGGCAGCCGGTGTGTACATCTCGCAGATCTCGGTCATCTCGCAGAAAGAGGATGCGGAGAGGGCCCGCGAGGCAGACCCTCAAAGTGGCCCTCTCCGCCAAAGGAGAACAGGCGGCAGGAGGCGGCGCTTTACGGGCCGCCCCCTGGATTGCGCGTCCGCGTATCGGCCCCTCGTCCTGCTGGACGACGCCGGGAAGGTGTTGGAGAGGGTTATCTCCTCCCGGGTCGTCCAGCACCTAGAGGAAGTTGGGCCGAATCTGGCGGACGCGCAGTATGGCTTCCGGACAGGGCGTTCCACTGTGGACGCCCTGTGCCTCCTCAAGTCGCTGTCTGCTGAGGCGACCTCCCAGGGGGAGAGGGTCTTGGCGGTGTCACTCGACATCGCTAACGCCTTCAACACCCTGCCGCATGGGGTCATACGGGAGGCGCTTCGATATTTCGGAGTGCCCCCGTACCTGCGGCGGGTGCTGGAGGCGTACCTCGAGGGTAGGGAGGGCGCCTATGTGGACGGCGACGGGTGGATGGTCCGGCGGGCGACAGGGCGGGGGGTTCCACAGGGGTCGGCCCTGGGGCCACTCCTGTGGAACATGGGCTACGACTGGGTGCTCCGCGGCGTGCTCCCATATGGAGCACGCCTCATCTGTTACGCGGACGACACCCTAGTCGTAGCCCGGGGGGGAGACTGGAGGGAGGTGGAGCGCCTGGCTACGATGGCCACAACCCTCGTGGTCAGGCGCATAAGGAGGTTGGGCCTCAGGGTGGCCCTCGAGAAGACCGAGGCCCTACTCTTTCATGGGCCTCGGCGAGGGCCACCACCTGGGGCCCACATAGTGGTGGAGGGCGCCCAGATCAGGGTGGGGACCCGGATGAAATATCTGGGCCTCACCCTGGACGGGCGCTGGCGGTTCGGGCCCCATTTTGCGGGGCTCGGACCGCGAATTGGTGGGGCGGCTGCGGCACTCGGCCGGCTACTCCCCAACGTAGGGGGACCGGGTGCCGGGTGCCGCAGACTCTATATGGGAGTCGTGCGAGCGATGGCCGCCTACGGGGCTCCGGTCTGGGCCGACGCCCTCGGTGCCGTCAACGTGCGTGCGCTGCGAAGTGCGCAGCGCACGGTGGCACTGAGGGCGATCCGGGCGTACCGGACGGTGTCCTCGGCGGCGGCCTGTGTGCTCGCCGGCTCCCTGCCCTGGGAGCTGGAGGCAGCAACCACCATGTATATGGCGAAAAAGTCCGTCATAGTGATTCGCTTCTGCGGGTCGCGTTTCGGGATCAGCCTGTGCATATCCAGCTTTTCGTAGGCCGGCATGACAGCGGCGACCGTCGATGGATAGTATGTCACTCGGTGGTCACCATTGTTACTACTTTTTATATATACGTCAATTTAAACACAAATAAACTCTCACATTCTGTTATATCGTACATGTTTCTCTATTATTAAATATAGTTATTTTTGTAATTAGTTTCTCCTACATATGCAAATTAATGTAACATCACTCATCCAAAATCTAATTAAATTTATTAAGGTAATAAGGATATATGTTAAAAATTGTTTGGCGACTCTAAACATTTTAAGCTCTATTATGTTATTTAGTTGTACCCCCAACATATGGGGTAGTATTAAATCTTTATTTTCATACATTATATTACTTTTCGTTAGGATTATAAGTTATATACTTGCCTGTTGCTTATATTCATTTATATATTCATATATATTTCGGTATTTTCTTATGCATAATAATGTAAAGTATCTACTCCATTTCAATTATCTCTCAGGTTATAGTGTGCAATTTCTTTGTTCTACATTGGTCATAATCACATTAAACTGTCACAACAATTTTTTGTCGCCATTAGTACTTATGGTAGTACGTAAAAATGTTAACAGAGAGTTTTATAATCATTTACTGTCTACAAAGTGTTCGTTTCAAATAAGTTCAAGCGTTTTGTTGCTAATGTCTTATGGAGGTTATCGGTTTATGTATTGTCATTTAAATAAAACCGATTGTCGTTTATATTTTGTTTTCTATAAGCTAAGCCACTGTTTGAGTTCCGCACATCGGATATCTTTATCTTTAAACATTTAATAACTTTACCAATTTTCAATCGGAATTAGATAATGTCAATATTGCGGAATCTCTAACGTGTGACATAGATAACTGTGTAGACTTATTTTCTCCATTTTTAAATTCACTAAAGATAATATGCCAAAATATAAGAAGTATTAATCACAATATGTCTAATTTTCAGACACTGTTAGAAAGATCTAAAATTAAATGGAACATGATTGTACTTACAGAATGTTGGTTAAGAGATTCAGATTTTATACCCTCTTTGGACGGTTATAATTCTTTTAAAACTACGTTGAACAAAACACAGAATGAAGGGATAGTGGTTTATTGTTATAAAAATTATTGTATGAAAGTGATGGAACCGGAACTGTTGAATGCTAATTGTTTATTGCTTAGCCCAAGTAATGATATTTCTATTATAGCAATTTATAGACCTCCCGGGGAACGTAATGTTGATGATTTTATTACTTCATTAGATGACTTGCTATGTAAACATTCAGCAATTAACAATCTCATTATTGTTGGTGACATCAACATTGATATAGGGGTAGACAACGTGGATCCTAGGTCCTCTATATACCTGAATATGTTAGCTTTTCACGGCATATTACCAGCTCATACTATACCTACCCATAATAGAACATGCCTTGACCATTATATGATCAAAACAAGACATTCTGCTTATTGCTATGTAGCCCTCACTATAGTGTCTTGTTAAATCTATGTTTAGATATATCATTGCGTAAATCATCTAAATTCACTAGTAGGATAGATTACGAGGGTTTGGATTTATACATGCAGAGTATAGATTTTGATAAAGTTTATAGCTTTAATGATGTTAATAAAGCAACGTCATATATGATCGATCTAATTAAGAAATCTATTACCTTAAATACTAAATTGCTTAAGGTATCTAAACGCAAGAGAAATATTAGACCCTGGATTACACCAGGGTTATTAAAATGCATGAGAAATAGAGACAATTTACACAAAAAATTAAAAAAATCTCCAAATAATACAATTTTACAAATAACTTATAAAAGATACAGAAATTACTGTAATACGCTCTTAAAGAAATCAAAAATTTCATATGAAAAGCAGGAAATTTCTAATTGTAAAGGTAATGTAAAGCAACTTTGGCAAACTATTAAAAGAGTAGCATTTCCGCCTAAACCAAAGAATGATGCTATAGATTTGATATCAACCTCTAACCAACAATCTCAGGTTAATGATATTAATTCATATTTCGCCAATATAGGTAAATCACTAGCAGAAAGGATAAAGGCAGACAATAGCTTGAACCCTATCTTTAATTCTTGTCCCTTATCACCTAAATCATTTGTTCTTCTTCCGACAGATGAAACCGAAGTTGAAATTTTAATATCAAACCTAAGAGATAATTCATGTTTGGCCCGTGATAACATCTCTGGCTTAATCCTTAAAAGATACAAAAATGTTTTAGTAGGTCCTCTCACGTATATCTGTAACCTTTCATTTACAACAGGTATCTTTCCTATATAGTGTCCTAAAGTCCTCTGTTATAATACCTATCCATAAAGTCGGTAATAAAGATTGCATAAACAACTACAGGCCTATTTCTATCCTCCCAACGATATCCAAAAATTTTGAAAGATTACTAAATTCCATACTGGTCAAATATTTAGAATGCAATCAAATACTTTCTGCAAATCAATTTGGTTTTCGTAAAAATAGATCTGTAAATAAATAAATAAATATAGAGGATTTTGTGCAAAATGAAGAACACCTCTCAGTGTTAGGTTTCCTCACGATGTTTTCCTTCACCGTCAGCTGTTAGTGTTACCAATTTAAATTAGTAAATATGCACGAATTGCGAAAAAATTGTAGGTAGAGCGACGTTGTAGCTATTACTGGTTTCAGCATGAGTGGGTCGACTCGCCCGAGGACTACCACCTGACTCACAGAAACACCGACGTGAAGTAACAGTGCTCGGCATTGTTGCGTTTCGTTTGGTCAGAGAGAGCGCCGGGGACCCACCTCTCCTCCCCTTCACCGTTCTCCCCTCTACCCCAAACACAGGCTGTCAACGCACTTGAGACTCCCCTGGTGTTGCTAGTGTCTATGGACGGTGGTGATCACTTATCAACATGTGACCCACCTGTTCATTTACATCCTATGATATATAAAAAAATATTAATAAAATCCAGCCATTGAGATAGTTTTTTTTTTTACGGTGCTTTCATATTATCACCACCGCGCACTCGCCGACCGCTACCGCTTGTTTCACAAGTCTAACCTAACCGAACCAAGACGGGACAATTGAGAAAAAAATCAGCTAGGTTAGACTTGTGAATCAAAGACAGCAGGAGCCGGCCGCGGCAGCGATCGGCCAGCGTACTGCGTTTTGTATATTATCAACATGATTATTTTAAAGTTAAAACAAAACAGTTTCGTCTCGGTTTGGTTAGATTAGGCTAAACTTGCGTTCGACTGTCGTCTGTAAGATGGTTGAGAGCGAGACCGGGTGGAACTCCATCGCTTCATACTGCGAGGCATAAGAAGCTCCGTCTACAATTTTCACATAAATTTTTCTGCTTTCTTGGTCCTCATATATATAACCAGATTAATTCTATTCTTCAAATTTATCATTTAACTAACCAAAAAGCAAAACGTATTATTCATAATTGGTTACTAGCACTTTCATACAATAATACTGAAAATCTATTATCTATAGTTTCATAAGATCCTTGTTGATGAATTTACTGTTTCTAGCAAAAGTAATAAGAATACAGCTCCATTCTAGAGAACGAGAGTCTGGAGATCTGTAGTTCAGGTCCTTGAACCTTTTTCAGACTCCAGACCTCACATTAATTTGCACTATAAATTTACTGTTCTGTAAAATGTATACTATTTCTTTTTTTTTGTTCACAAACAATATTGTATAGTTGTAAGAATCTAATTGTGAGGTCAAATAAATAAATTTATTATTATATTATTATTATTTCTGGCTACAATTTAGTAGCGTCAAATTTTATGCGCGGATTTCGTTTCTATGCGTTATTATTCTAAGGTCTAGAAATAATTTAGAATCAAACAGCGTTAGCACAATTTTGATATTTCTAAGTGGGGTGCTGGTCAAACTTTGAAACCGCTAATAACTTTTTACTTTGAGGTACCTACGAACAATAATAAAAGCGGTACAAACAAAAGACTATCGAATGGTATCTTCGTCCTTTTTTTTAAGTGGGGTGGTGGTGCCAAGTTCACATTACTGGCGAAAGGGTTCTTTCGATAATTATGAAGAATAAATTCCATGACAACTGTCTTTTCTGATACAAACACGATATGATGATAAATAAAAAGAAACATGAACTAGTAATTTCCCAATATTACGTAAATTCCTGACCATCGTATAGCATAGAGTAGGCTATATTTTCCAAACGTTGTATGTATCTATGGCTCGGGATTCCCCTTATACAATGTTATTTAATCGGCATTTCAAGGTTAAAGTCCAAATAACTATAATAGTAATCGTAATAGTTTAAGACATTAAAAGTGAAAACCGTTGTTTGTGTAGTAGGTATGTATAATTTATATATTTGTGTTTATTTTTATCAGAATTGGTTTAAAGCCATGCATAAAGCGTATCCTTCAAATGAGTAATTTTGAGCTTTTTCGATTAAAGATTGGTTATGATTACCTACATGTCAAATTAAATTTACCTTCTGTGGACACGGCAACTTTGTCCAAATACATCTCAACTCCTAAACATCAGGTATCACTTATGTATTTGCGCTTTTTGAGACTACAACTATCGGCTTGAGAGAAATTAAGAAATACGTGCTTCCTCTCCTATGTATGCATTTAATTCTTTATTATTCTATATTATTGGTGTATTATTGGTGGTAGAGCCACGCTGAAACTATTATTGATTTCAGCATGAATGGGTCGGCTCACCCGGGGTAGTACCACCCTCTCATAGAAAACCGACGTGAAGTAACAGTGCTTGCATTGTTGCGTTTCGCTCGGTCAGTGAGAGCGCCGGAGACCCATCTCCCCTCCCCTCTCCTCTCCCTTTCCCTCCTCTAACCTTTCCCTCCGAAAGATGGCAACGCACTTGCGACTCCTCTGGGGTTGTTAGTGTCCATGGATGGTGGTGATCACTTAACAGCAGGTGACCCACATGTTCGTTAGCCACCTATGACATAAAAAAAAAAATGTCGTTATCAAACGTTTTCGATTTATTTCTATTGACTCGTTTGTGTAGTCACGTTCCAGGTGTTGCGGTTTTGATTTTAAGCGTGAACAATATAATAATATGTCAAAGACGACTCCTGATTTCTCATAAGTCGCTGCTGTGTTTGCATTGTAAGTGCTGTACAATACCGCAACTATAAAAAAACGTTGACAATATACGTAACATTTATCAGTGAAAAACTGGGGGTTTACCGCAAGGGAACTAGGTACATGAAATTGTTACAACAGCCAGATAACTACTCTCACTTACGCAGGGATTTCCCGGTTTTATCACAGACTACAAATCAAAAGTTCCCCGGTCATCTGATCGTTTGGAATTATAGTTAGTTTCATAATAAATTCAATTACTTGATATTTTTGTTACAAATTTGTAAACACCGTTAATATTCATTGTGTAATATTGTTAGGAAACAATTCCAAACCAGCTAACCTCCTCACTGGACTCTTTCGTATTGATTTTTTTTTATTATTTTACTTTTTAGCGTTTGTCCACAATCTTCCTTGATGGTAAGTGACAATGTTTTCCAAAAAGAAGAAATAAAGCTGTCGGGACACAGGTACTTACTTTGAATTTGTATGAAACTGAAATTGGGCAGATATTTTCAACTTGAGTGTGGTAACTAGCTGGGAGGGCATTCGAAAAAGCTCTACCATCATAATGTGGTATAATCACGACGTTTTATTCACAGAAAGATCAGGCACATCATTGTGTCAACTGCTAATTGCAATTAATTTAATGTAGGAAATCAACTCTTGTGGTAACAACACACTGATTAAACATTAATAAATATATCTGTCGCCGCCGCCAAAACATTTATGATGAAAAAAATATATATACTTTTTAATGCAAACAGGATATCGACATTAGGGTGGGCCAAAAAAAACTTTACATTTTTTTTAGCTACCACGAAATTATCGTCCAAGATGACGAAAAAAAAATTCTGGTAAAGTTTGAGCTCTTAATATTAATTTTCATCGTATTAATTTTCGATTTCCCATTTAAATTACACGGGATTTTTTTTTCTTTTCGAACTGACTACGCTATTGACTACGCGAGGTCTTAACAGCTTCACCGGACTACTAAGGCGAGCGCTTAAGGCACTCCGCCGATCTTATTTTGACAACTAGCTCTAGCGCGGCACACCTCGGCTTTGGCTGTTGCCTAATACATGCAATTCGCGACCTAAGTGAGCTAAGCTACGCTAACTATTCATACATATATGAGTTGTTGAGACATATATGTGTACCAAGCATACATACCTCAATAACTCTTATATATATTTCGCATCGGATAATATTCTAAACTATTTCAGTTTCATAAGGGAAAAAAAATAAAACCCTTCCACTTGCATGCAGTGTAAGCGTAAGTTAATATAGGAAATATAATCGTAGTAGACATTGAAATAATATAATTTCTTCTAAAATAGAACTAACTCTCACAGCTTAGTATATAATTGCTGTATCGAATAGCAGAAAAAAATCATATACTAGGTACAGACCTAATTATATATATTAAGTTGTATGACACATATTAGGAATTTCACGTTCGCCACAGATTAATCATTTGAAATCAAAATTAATCAGATTACAAAGAACATTTTCTTTGTATGTATTACGCAATAGCTGATAACTCAAATACTTACATATATACAGAATGCACTTACTATTTACTCCTCATTTCGCGTCTGAGTTTCGTTGAGAGTGGACATGCTTTATTGTATTAGTGGATCTGTAATTGTTTCTTAAACATTTTTAG
This sequence comes from Antheraea pernyi, assembly GCA_015888305.1. Taxonomy (NCBI): domain Eukaryota; kingdom Metazoa; phylum Arthropoda; class Insecta; order Lepidoptera; family Saturniidae; genus Antheraea; species Antheraea pernyi. The sequence goes on along the minus strand of MU159103.1, from coordinate 141,739 downwards.
TTTTATTTTGTCGAGTGTTTATGAGAAGTGTTCAAATTATTGAATTAACGGAAAGTTATATTTATTGATTTAAAACGGTGAGTAAGTTTTATTTTCTAATGAATTATAAAAAAATCGAACGTTTCTGTAATTTTAACATTTTTGTGAAAAAAATTGTGGGTGTCTAGAAATAAGTAATAAAATACATTTTAATCATTTTTAGAAATATCTGTGTCTCTGTCTGTTTGTACGAACACGCATCACTGTTAAAGTACTACGTTCATGGTAAAACCTTTTCAAGAAAATCGTAAAGCATATATATCTTCGGCTAACATCTAGTCTCAAGACTAGATGTTAGAATTGGTTTGGTCTATTATTGTAATTTTAATGGCGATGCGACTTAAGTACGAGAGAAAAGTAGATGAGTAAATGGACGTGATACATTCAGATGATTTTTATTAGTCACTGTATTTTTTTAACATTAGGTTCCACGCAGACGGAGTCGATGGCACAGCTAGTTAATACTATAAATGTGAAAATAGTTAATTTGTTACTACTCAATCGATTATCAAGAAATTTTGTAAACATGTTGTACCAAAAAGGGTATCTTTATCCAGAACAGTGCACTCTTCCCAAAGTGATAAGTGAAACCTACATTAACGCAAGCAAATGCTAGTTATTTTATAATTTTGTAACAAACAGCAGCGCTAAAACGCTTATTACTAGATAATTATAAATAAATAAGGGACACAAGTTCACACCACATTATTTAATTCCACAATAAGCATGAAATATTAGGTTTTTACCTATGAAATTGCCGTTTTGTATGGAAAAAATTAAACGATTTTTTTTATATATTTTTAATTTGTATTAATCGAAGTAATGCCCCATGCAATCAATGCATCTTTGCCAACGCAGTGGCAGTTTATTGATGTCCTTCTTAAAGAAATCAGCTGAACGGGAGGCATTTTGTACTGCCTCTCGGGTATTGAATTCTTTTCCCGCCAAGGAGTTATCCAAATTCTGGAAAAAGTAGTAGTCTGTAGACGCAAGGTCTGGTGAGTAGGGCGGATGAAGGAGAACTTCCAACCCCAGTTCTTGCAACTTGGAGACCGTCTGCTGTGCAGTATCAGGTCGCGCGTTGTCGTGCAGGAGCAGCGGAGACGAGCGATTGACCAATGCTGGTTGGAGATGTACCATTGTACATTGTTGCTTGTCCATCATTGTGTTCAGTTTGTGGTAACCCTAAAATAGTAGTATTAAATCTATGGTTAATATGGCGTACTTAGAGAGTCATGTTCTGTAACGTAAATGTATGTGTTTGAAATAAATATTGATTACTGCATCTTATTATTGAGTATTCTTATGGTATATTCCATATTACAACATGGCGCAGTCGCAGTGAAATAAGTATAACGAATATCTACGCCTATAAGTTTTAGTCAAAGTTTTTAAAGATGGCACTACCCGAAAAGGATTTTCTTCAAGTGAAATTACCACCAGATTTAAATATTACTGGTTCAAATGCAGCACTAGAGTGGAAATTTTGGCTGCAAACATTTGAAGATTACCTGATGGTCGCCGGAAAGTCAAGTGTTGATGACAAAATTAAACTGTCTCTCATGAGAAATTTGATGGGTACAGAAGCATCACGTGTAGTTTCAACTTTGCCCGTAAGTGATGGTGACAAATATGAAAAGGTATGTGAAGCCATACAAAATTATGTAAGTCCCAGAACGAATATCGTGTTTGAACGTTTTAAGTTTAACGAACGCAAGCAACGTGAAGGAGAAACTTTTGATAAATTTTTAACCGAATGCCGACAATTAATAAAGTCGTGTAATTATAAAAATATAGAAGATGAAATGATGAGAGATCACATTGTTCAAAATATATGTGACAGATCTACTCAGGAAGCTTTACTGAGGATAGACAATTTGTCTTTGGATGCTACTATTAAATTTTGTCAAACTAAAGAACAAGCGTCTACACAAGTAGCACAAATGTCTACGAGTAATAGTGAAGTAAGTCGAGTTAAAAAGTCAAATCGTCCAACGGTTACTCATAATGTGGTCAAACATCAGAAGTTTAAAAATAATACAATAAATAAGTTTAAATGTAGAAGATGCCAGACAGAACATGGACCTAGACAATGCCCTGCATTTGGTAAAACTTGTAATAAGTGTGGAACGCTAAATCACTTTTCTGTTAGCTGCAAAGTGAAAAATAAAGATGTCAGCATAGTCAAGAAGTGTAGCAGTGATAATTCCAGTTCTGAAGAGTATTATTGTGAATCTGCTAAAAGTGTTATAGGTAAAAAGAAAAGTTTCAATGAAGAATGGTTTGAAAATATAAGTATTGAGAACTTTAGCATAAAGTGTAAGTTGGACACTGGAGCGGATGTGAGCATTATGCCCAAACATATATTTAATAGAATTAACAGAGATTTAAATTTAAAATTACTAAATACTGAAATAAAGTTGGAGTCTTTTTCTGGTTTTCAGGTTAAACCTATCGGTATGATAAATTTGCAATGTAAATATAAAAACAACTCTTGTTATGAAAATTTTGTAATTGTAGACTGTAACTCAATGCTATTGGGATTACCAGGTTGTGTATCACTTAATTTAATTAAGAGAGTAAATAATGTAACCTCTAAATGTGAGTCTAATATTAATATAGAGAAAGATGAGTTTATTAAACAAAATATACAAGTTTTTGAAGGTTGTGGTAGATTACCAGGTGTATATGATATACCTACTAGGGAAATAAGTGAACAAATATGTAATCCATCATCTAGAATTCCGATTGCTTTATATGAGCCTCTAAAATGTGAACTTAAAAGATTAGAAGAACGAAATGCTATTGTAAAAGTTGAAAATATTAGTGATAAAGCCTGTGTCAACAGAATTGTAATTGTTGAAAAACCTAATGGAAAAGTTAGACTTTGTTTGGATCCTTCAGATCTTAATAAATATATTATAAAAAAACCTAAAGTTTTACCTACTTTAGATGAATTAGCATTTAAGTTAAAAGGCAAAATAATGTTTTCTGTATTAGACCTTAAAGAAGGATTTCATTCATCGTATGAGTGTAAGTGTTACTTTAAATCAAAAGATATAACGTTAGTTACCTCTACTCCGAGATACCCAAAAAGTAATGGGATGGCTGAAAAAGCAGTCCATATAAGTAAACAGATTCTAAAAAAATGTAATGAAGATAAGACAGATATTAGAGAGGGGATTATGGAATATAATAATACACCTTTAACTAGTTTGGGAGTTTCTCCATCACAAATTTTAAATAGTAGAGTTTTGAGAAATATGCCTTGTGCTTTAAATATATTGAAACCTAAAATACAAAATGATATTTATACAAAACTATGTCATAAACAAAATATAACTAAAAATTATTATGATAAGAGTGCTAGAAAGAAAACCTATTATTATAAAACTGGAGAAAATGTTACCTTTATTGATAATGGTATTTGGAAGAAAGCTAAAATTGTAAGTAAATGTCCTGAACCTAGATCTTATATTATAGTTACTGAGGGAGGTAAAATGTTAAGAAGAAATACTTCTCAAATGAAAAAATCATTTTCTAAGTTTAATAACTACAGTAAAGGAGCTGATGATTATGTGTTATCTAAATATGAACAGAGTAACATTAAACCTGTCCAAGATTTTGACACAACAACTAATTCTAAAAATCAGATTGCTTTACCAACTAGTAATATTACAACCAGAACAGGCAGAATTGTTAAACCTAGAAATGTACTTGATTTATAAGTTAATATAGTTTAAGGGGGAGGTGTGGTAACCCTAAAATAGTAGTATTAAGTCTATGGTTAATATGGCGTACTTAGAGAGTCATGTTCTGTAACGTAAATGTATAAGTGTTTGAAATAAATATTGATTACTGCATCTTATTATTGAGTATTCTTATGGTATATTCCATATTACAACACAGTTCTTCACACTACATATCAAAAATGCAATACCCGAGAGGTGGTACAAAATGCCTTTGAAGAATTTGTTGCCTCCCGACCAGCTGATTTCTTTAAGAAAGGCATCAATGAATTGTCACTGCGTTGGCATAGATGCATTGATTGCATGGGTGATTATTTCGATTAATACTATTTTTTTTTTCATACAAAACGGCAATTTCATAGTTCATGACCTAATATATGTTATATATACTAGCGCCATTTAGGAGGGTCTTAGGACTATTATTTAGTGCTTAGAGCTGGACACTTTTTCAAGATGTGCCGTATACGAGATAGTTCTCCTTACGGCTAACCTCCATAGAACTCTGAAAGAATTGACAACCCTCGTTATAAGAACTGTCAAACTGGCTGGCAGTTCAAAATTTTGAAACTAAACGCCCTGCTTATACGGACACGATATCGAATAGAACTCCTCTCCTCTCTCCTCTGGACAATCGCTTAACAATATAAGTTTATCGAACCGTATTGGTGATTAGCGGTTTCGGATTTTTGATATGCAACTTCCTGCTTTAGAATATGTTTTTTTATTAAACTATTCAATATTCATTCATATTATTATTAGAACGCCGACCGATTGAGTGATTGATTAGTGAATGAATGAAAGAAAGGATAGGTACTCAACGTCTGTAACAATTTTGAGCTGAATGTTTTAGTTCAGTACGATTGAACTAGATGGCGTTGCTATAAACATGAACCGTAAGTTCGAGTTTAAAATAGGTATTTACTGTAATTCATTCGATAGGATACCTGACAAAAAGTACTCATTGAGTGAAAGTATTGAATACAAAGTATCGAGTACTAAAGTATCTGTATCGAAAGGAAATGTATTTGATACCACAAAGTATCGATACTTTTTTCGTGTCCCTACCTGTTGAATAAATACGTTATCATACGCCGCGCGCGTGCTGTGTAGTTACGAAGCCGCTAAGTGTATTATTATTCTGTGGTATGTAATGTAAAGTTTGCTTCATCCTGAATTAGTTTATGTAGCTGTGATTTTATGAATTATACATTTTTTTAATGTTATCTTGTGGTTGTTTTTATTTTTCTTTTTATGCTTTGTTTGTCATTCAATGTGTATTGTCGTATGTTGCATCATTAACTTGAATCGTTTATTTCTGAGTTGTAAAGTATTTGTGATTTTATTAGATTGTGAAAATTTAAATCAATCGGTCATTTCCAGATACTTATTTATTATATGTATTTTCTGTAAACTTCGTGTAATTTTGAATAAAAGAGTATCGCATTTTTTTTACATATTTTAGAAGTACTGAATCAAATAAAAATAATATACATTGTTTGTGGCTCTTTTTATCTCATATTTTATATATACATATTAAGTATTTCTAGAACTCAAGACAATAAAGTATAATTCTCCAGTGTCCAGAATAAGTAACTTATATTATAAATATCAGAACTTAGACATATTTGGCATTATAACATTATCAAAATTTAAATATTTAATCAAGTATAAGAATTGTTAACATACATAATTTTTTTTCCGTTTTAATTCAGTTTATGTTATAGCATGAAAATGTCTTCACTTTTAATTAATGTGTACTATGCAAGTTGTGTTTACTTAAGAAATTGTTCGTCGTAGTCAATGATTAAAGTACTAATTTGTGTTTAGAATAAGCCGATGTAACAATTATTGTAAACCTATTATATTAAATAAATAAATACAAAACTAAAAAATAACTAGTGGTTGTTGTGAACGCCCTAGTTGTCAAATGATTTGACACGCTCGGTGTTTAACGGTTCTTGGTCCGCAGGTTCAAATTTTAACGTATATCAAAGATTTTTTTTTATAATTTGCATACATTTATTAATTTCATTTGGTAACACTACGTTAACGTTAACTAGTTAACGGTGAAGGAAAACATCGTGAAGAAATCTGAACTAAGAAATGTTCTTATCGTACCATCGTATGTAGGAATAATGTAGAGGGCTGGATTTTGTGGCTTTGAAATAATTATGTTTATAGTAAATACGCTATGGGCTGTTGTCGTGATTAGGCCCATACTTACCTTTGAGGAGAGGCTGTTGGCCCAGTTGTAGGACTACGAAGAATATTCTAAAAATGTTGATCATACACGCTCTACTTTTAAAATTGCAAATAGTATTTTATTTAAATAATTTTAAAAACAAATAGTGTTTTACAATTTATTATTACCAAATATACAATTGATAAATTAAGATTCACAACGACTGGATACAGTAATTTTATACGATAATCAGATTCTTTCCATCAATTATATTTTATCTTTTATCAAGGCGCGGCCTCGCGCGTACGTGACGTACACTTAGAAAACACCATTTGTTTTTTCATGATAAAATTAACTTATTGTTACTTAATACTTACGTAAGACTAATGGGTGATTGTAGTATCGGGCTTTACAATTTAAAGATGACCAGTGTGAAGGTAGGTACCTACTGATGTTTAAAAATTATATAATTGTTTTTCCAATAAAACTTTATCAAAAACATATGAGAGCATTCAATAAGCGATCGGCGTTAACGTTATTATGAAAAAATATATTTATGTTAAACTAGTTAATATTATTTGCCAAATAATAAATTCGTAGATAAGCTACGCTTAGTCAGGGTCTATGAATTTCTCGGTTGAAAATTTTGAGTTTTTTTTTTATTTAGCCAGAATTCTTGCAAATGCATTACAAATTCTGAAATATAAATGGACCTGTATCTGGTGTGAAAATATAGATACGTTGACAAACAGTGGAGTAACCGTAGAGTAGCAAGACGTGAAAAATGCAACAGGTTCTCCTTGAGGGTTTCCCCGGCTGGAGATCTGGAGATCACAACGAAATAAAACGCTTGTTACATTAAAGTAGCATCGTAAATAATTACATCACTCTTTTATGTTTTTAAATAATTATTTTTATTGGTAGATTAGAAATAAAACTTCGGTTTTAAATATCAGACAGCGCCGTCTATCCAATTGCGGCGTATACATTTGTAAAACCCAGTACTGAACGCGTGAATATTTTATTAAAATGTATTTGTTCTTCTATTTAGTATTTATAATTCAGTATTTTATAAGAATGTTCATGGGGATTATTCATGTTAATTCGCCATTTACTTTTTCAGAACAACAAAATGTCGAAGCGCACGGTTTTGAATGAGAATTATAAGGGACTGGTGGAGTCCATGTCGATCCCGGCCGAAGTCCACGAGAATGATGGGAAAAAGTACGCCAGCTTCGGGTCCACCGTGCCGATACACAGCTGTACGCCAGAACAAGTAAGGCGATGTATTTTAGCTAATACCTAATTGGAATTTATAGGAGACGAGCGGCCGCTTATGACCACGAACAAAGTTATATTTGTTTAACTCTAATTCTTAACAATTATGACAGCTTACGCCGAGATCTTTCGCAGATAGCGTGATATTCTTAAATTTATTTGTAACTTATTGTTACATTTTGGCCAATTTAAATAATATCATTATAAATGTCTTGCGATCATTTCAATAGATTAACAAGATGGTGGCCGCTTTGTTAGAACTTTTCATAGAGTTTTTATGCCAATTCAGAATCCATGTTCCGTGGTATTATTTCCTATCCATTTCACTTGTACACAATAATCAAACACAAAATATATACAAATTTGTAGCGTTTAACAATGTGTTGTTTTATGTGTACAGGTGGCGCAATACGCGAAGGTAACTCATCACTACTGCGACGTGTTCACGGAACAGCTGATGGCTCCGCTCGGTGAGCTGGTCTACGTGAGGATCGATGAAACCACTGCTGAGAAGGTAACTCCCTCCGATTTCATTACGTCATAATCATATTTTCTATTTTTAAAGTGAAACGTTTTTTCCAACGCCTTTTTTTTTTTTTTTCTACATGGGGGAATCCCTAACGGATATCCATCTCACCGGGCAGCAGAGGATGGATATGCCCGAGTCGCACGGACTAAAACCCCATGGTACCTTCTTACACCTTTTGGCCGGAGGAGCAGGGACTGTCTAATCGACACTACATCTGCTCCTCCAACAGGTGTTGTCCCCTACTAAGGGACCCAAACTGCAGTCTGAGGGGTCAAGATGGTGGACCCCTCAAGGGGAAATGGGTGTTATTCCCCCTAACGAACTGTGGGAACATCAGCATAATGCACCTCCACCACATGGACCTGTGCAGTTTAACTGCCCGGAGCGACGGACATGCATGTGTCTGTCGCCCCAGGTCACAACTACGGCGGCCGGAGGTCATCGCCTACCCGTCGCCGCCGCGTAGTTCGTCGGCCGCGGGGGGGGAGTCTAATCGTTCGCTCCCTCTCCCTCTCTGCAGCCTCCTTTGCGAGCATGACTGTCTCGCAGAACGAGACGGCAGAGATCCACCCGGCTTCGCTTTCGACCATCTTAAAAATGACAGTCGGAAGCGAGAGATCCGGGCCAATGACAGCGACTAGCTCGCTGCGTGGCACGTCCCAGGCGGAACACTCACTCAATGTGTGGTGCGCAGAATCATTCGCGCAGCCACAATGAACGCCTGGAATTTTATTCGTCCGTCCGTCTATTCCATTACAGCCGGGGCGCGGCGGGAGAGTCGGGGTTAAGTGAAAAGCGCTCGCTATGTGTATGATCCGTTTATTGTATTTATTATATATTCCGTACTCTAATACGCTGATTAAAATTCAAATTTATAGTTGGATATCTTGTTTAACAATGATTTCCCATTATCCAAGCCGTTTATGCCTTATGTGTAAGTCATTTGATATCTCAACAAAAAAAATAGATATACTGTCATACTTTTTTTTTCGAACTGTCTCCTTTATTAACTTGACGGGCCTTCACAGCTTCAGTGGAGTACGTAACGTATTATCATACAATATTACGTTATAACATCATACATTACATGATATAAGCTATTCTTGCGTTTTCAATAGTTATACAATCGTGCACCACCGGCGGTACACGTGTCAGGGAACGTTGGTGTGCACTACATCTTTGACACCTAGAAACGATCTTAAGAGTTTAATGTCTGTGTATGTAGTTATCTCATGGAGGTATTAGCGTTACTTTATAATCTTTCAGGTGTTCATTAACCGCAGCAAGCGCATCCTGCTGGTGTCCAGCGACGGGCAGCTCGCCCAGTGGAGATGCGCTCCGAGCTTCGAGTCCGCCAACACGTACATCGCGGGAACTCCTATTGTCAATAAGGATGGAGAGCTGGTCTCCATCGTAACAGCCAAGAGGGGAAATCATTACGCCGTCTCTACTTTTGAGGTTATTACAGCAGCATTATTATCCTATTCTTCTTAACTTTATCCTACCTAAGTAGAGTCAGCACATGCTAAGCTTTTACTTTTCCCGGGTCGTTACGTCATCTTATTATTCACATCCTTTATACACATATCATTTTCCACACAATCCATACATACCTTTTTTTCGATTTTTTCCACCTTTATATTCAAGATTTTTTTAGTTACATGAATTTGCTATCGTTAAAGAAATATTTTTTGGTGCGGGTCTGATGTTGTTTGTTTTAATTATAGAAGAAAAGTAAACAAGTATGTCTGGTTTTTTTTAATAATTTTTGTGTTCTATATCAAGCCATTTTTGCATAACATGTTCTTCAGGCCATATGGAAATTTTGACAAAAAATAGGTGTATTATCATACACTATTACATTAGAACATTATACGTAACATGACATAAGTAATTCTTTCGTTTTTTGTGTTTATCAAACCGTGTACCACCGGAGTACACGTGGCACGGATAATGTTAGAAAGTTACCTCCTTTTCTAGGCTTAATATGGACTAAATGTTTGTTGAAATCAATGACAAAAGCATCTCTGCAATGGGGTAAAATTTCAGGGCGAAGGTGGCTATTTCGATACTACGCAGGCATGGAAAGTGCTAGAGGAGTCGGACGCCGTCGCCGTGTACGGGGACAGGGCGTTCGCGAGCAGGGAGGCGCTGCGCGAGTACGTGGGGGCCCTGCCCCCCGCGGTGGTGGGCCCCGCGGACCCCCCCGCCCCCGTGCTGCACGCGAGCCCCTCCCCGCGCATCGCGCTGGTGGCGACCAACGGCCGGCAACTCGCGCATCACTATCTCCACGCCGTCATCACCAATAACGTTCAGTATCTATGATTCCTGTTCACTGTCTAATGTTTATACCCTATCAAATTAATTAGTGATCAATTAAACACCATGTTATGTAATCATGTCATTTAATTATGATCACAATACTATTTATAATATGTCATTTGAAATTTCACCTCTTTTGATTTCAATAGTCGTCCGCCACAATTGTTAACTGTTCTGTTCACACTCGAGACAAGCTATAGATTTCATTAGAGTAAATCATACAAGATGCATTTAATTATTTTGATATTAAACCGTTACTTTTGTAATTAATATAGTATTTCTATCGCACGTGAACAATATTTTTAATAACTGTTATATCGATTTACTAATATATTTATTATATAACTATAAACATCGAAATGCCCAGTCTATTAGAATTGTCACATAATTGTAAATACGAATCAAATATTGCGCCAAAGGATATTAAAAGTCTGAATTAAAAATATACATTATTTCCTATGCATATTGTATTCTGAGTTTTATTTATACTGTAGGTATATAACGTTTTGGAAGATTTATAATGTTCCCAAAGCTTATTATGTAAATTTATATTAATAGACTTCCAAATATATCTTCAACTAGCTAGCCCCGCGACTTCGTCTGTGTGGAACTTCATGTAAAAAAAAACCGTGATTAACAAAGTCATCTACATTAAGTTCATTTACTTATACTTTTCTGTTGTACTTAGAACACGTTATTATTAAAAGTACAATAACTTTTGGTAGAGAACCGACTTAAACGAAACAAAGACTAAATGTTACTACAAGATATACTTTATGATTTTCATGAAAAGATCTTATCGTGAACGCAATACTTTAGCAGTGATGCGTATTCATATAAAACACACACACAGACATTTCTAAAAATGGTACACCTACAACTTTTTTTTTACAAAAATTTAAATGTACAGACATGTATAGATCGCCTGCATGTGTATATTATTGGTATATATATATTGTATCTGAAGATAGTGTTAATAAAGTTGCAGTGGATTTTGGCTCGTTGGTTCTGCTTTCGAGCATCAATGTGATGTAATACATTCAATATAACTAAATATAATTTAACTTTTATAAATTAATGATTGATATAATAATAAAACAAATTAAAAACATAAGTAATTTATTCGTTTTCACAAAGTCTTATAACAATAATCACAACACCAAATAAATAACAAATATTATAATAATCATATATCAAATAATCAACAAATATACTATTTATTTATATAAGACAATAAAATTACATTCGATAAAATCTTTGAAACAAGTTTTAAAATACTATTAATAACAATATCACCTATCCATAAGTTATCTAAACTTATACACCACAACCAATAAAAGTTGACACCAAAACCCTTTTTTATGTGGAGTGTACTTGTCACGGATTCCCTATTGGGTATACAGGTGATTGCCCGTGGGGAAACTTCAGTGTACCATTCCCTACCCCAGTGGCCCCCCTAGTATTAACATGGTGGCCACGCCCGCAGGACCCATCCTCATGCACCCCAGACGTCTCTCTGACTGCCGTACCAGTGCAATGTAGAGATGGGCCTTCTTTAAGGTCTCTCTCTGCTGCTCTTATAATCTATAGATAACCTCTTCGCAGAGGAATGTCATCATGTACTCACCAAACAACTCACTCCTGCAGGACTGGATGGACTATCTATTGAGAGATCATCGATAGATCATGGACCTGCCTCCATCGTTCCTGTTTTTCCAATTTTCGCATCCTTTTCCCATCTGTCTCCTTTCAAGCTGGAGGATTCTAACTACTTCTCAGCTTCCAGAGTAGTGAACCGGCGAATACAAAGTCCGCCCCCGAGAACACGGTACTCTACGAGACAGTCTTGTACATCCCAGCAGTCTTCCTGTTCACCGAACCAGTGCAATGTAGAGATGGGACCTCTTCAAGGATCCGCTGTCTTCTACGAGATAACCTCTTCTCAGAAGAATGCCATCAAATCCTCCCCATCCACTCCCGCAGGAACGGGCGAACGACGTCAATGATGCATCCAGCATAACTCGGCCTCCACCTGGTCCTGTCTCCACCGCTCCTGTTCCTCCTGATTTTGCGACCATTTATCATGTCTCCTTAGGAGCTGGAGGATTCTTAAACTGTTTCTCTGCCGCCGTGTATAGCTGCATGGTGGCAAGGACTTCAATCTCTAGCTCCCAGGGTAGTGAACCGGTAAGTACGGTGATCGTGCGCTATCCGTAGATCGTTCTTAGTCTGCAGCGCACAGACTTTGTTAGAACTGAAAGCGTCCACTCGCACTAGTGCTTCGTAGATGGCCATCGACCGCATGACTCCCATATAGAGCTTGCATCAGCTGTCACCCGGCGCTCCCTTGTTAGAGAAATATCAGCCAATAACCGCTGCCACTCCCGTAATGCGTAATTCAACCTCCTTAAGATGGGAGTCGAATCGCCATCGCTGGTCCAAGGAGAATTTTACGCATTTTATCCATGAAGACAGGTTTTTAAGTGGCAGCACCCGTTACGACGGGTCTCGGTCTTCTCGAGTGCTACTCTGAGACTCAACCTCCTAATGCACTTGACCACTAACATCGAAACCCCCGTGACCAGACGCGACAACTCCTTTCACTCCATCTCTCGGATCCACGACGCAGCACACTGTAAAAATCTCCCTGGGGGTGTCGTCTTCATGGACAACAATTTTAATACAGCGTCCAGTGTGGAACGCATCATTATAAATTAGAACTGCATCTGATTCGATACCCATTATATCCCCGATCTGGAAGCAATCCTCTACGGTAGCTTCCCAGTGTCATCCAGCAATAGTAGCGGCCGATACGCGGACGTACGGTCCGCCCGATAATTGCGGCTCGTCTCCCTCGTACATGGAAGAACATGAGAGACCGCAATGCTCTCTCATAGCTTTCCGGTGTCATCCAGCAATACCAGAGGCCGATATACGGACGCGCGTTCCTTTTTTAGCATAAAGACGAACCGCATTTATTTTCAAATTTTCGGGAACTGACCGAACGCCAAAGACTGGTTGAACAGATTCCAGATGTTTTCCCCCAGGTGCCCTATCGCCAAGATCAGAACCCAGCATGAGACTCCGTCAGGATCGTAATGGGATGTAGGTCGACGATCACCTCCGCAATAGTCCCCCGGTCAGTGGGAATGAAAGGGGAATAGCTCAGGAGGAACGCAGAACAAAGCGGCCATAACGTCCTCGAGTACCTCCGGATGGAGAATCGTCACCACCGAGCGGGCGCCTGGCCTGGTTGTCCTGCCGCGCTAGCCACACAGAGATACGCGAATTTGGGCGGCAACACCAGAACCCTAATCGATGGTACTCACTCATACCAAACCACTATAGCAGGGATTCCCAAACTGGGTTCCGCGGAACCTAGGGTTATTCCGTAAAATACTCATCAGGGTTCCGTGAAAATTATTTATTAATAGGTATCTTAATATTGCTCCCATTCGTCGCAACGTATTGTTGTGAAACAGGCTTCACAGCCTACATTTATACAAAAAAACAGATACAAGTCAAGATTGCATGATACCGTAATTGTCGGACATAATACCGAACTATAAAATTCTTATATAAATTTCCGGGTTGATTTGTAATCATTTGGTATGGGATTCCATAACATAAAAGGTATTTGGTTGGTGTTCCGTTATTTTTAAAGTTTAGGAACCCCCGCACTATAACATAAACCAAATTTATTGATAGTCAATGCTGTCAGTTTTATAACATATTAAGTTTAAAATGTGTACACGAAGTAACAGATGTTTATCTTAACTTCAAATATATACAATGCAACCGGCATGTTATCACAACGTTGTTATGACAATATCAATGCATACTGCGATAAGAAAATATCATTTCATTTAATCAGATATAATACAAGAACAAGAAATTATTTATTGGATTATTGCATACTAGGTGAACCTGCACTTTCTTACATGGCTATTACTTAATCTTATTTTGGCTTTGTATTATTTACCATCCTAGTATCCTTTATAATTACATACAATACAATTACATAACATTATATACATTTTTCATATACTAATAAAACATAAGTCTTTGTTAACATACAAAAATTCCAAGGGGAAATCTTTCACCATAGGATTAGTGAAATTAATAAAGGTGTATGGGGGTAATAACTTAATTAGTGATTGGGCGAAGGGGAAGGGGAGGGGAAGCGGAGGAGAGAGGGAGGGAGATGTAGGGGAGGAGAAGTGGAGGGAGGTGAGTAAAGCCGTGCGATGAGCGAGGTTAGTCGATGTAGAGCCTCACGAGCGAGGCTTCAAGCGCGGGGCAGCGCGTCACGGGGCAGGCAGAGTTAGCGCGTACATGTCGCGATATGCACACGTAACAGAATATATACCTGCAATGTCACCTCTTATTCGTAACCATCTTTATAAACTTAAGCCCTGTATACTCTAACACTGCACTGTCGCAGAACAGAATGATATTCCCTTGAGAATACTTAAAACAGGAAGCAATTAATGCACCCCAATAGTGATTTTAAAAATTTATCTAACACAAGTCAAAATATTATGAAGAATATTCAATCATAGACCTCTATTACAAGGACTGAAAGATTTCGAAATAAATAAACCTCAAAAGAAAGGAGGAAGTAAATGTTTTTGTGTATGTTAAATTTCATTAGCACCACTAATGCTATATTTTGTAAGGGACGAACAAATCAGTATTTTTTTTACTTTTATGGAATCTACTGCATTTTGTTATGATAATGAAAAATAAAAATGGTCGCCATTAATTTTAAGAAGACGCCGAATAGCTGACGAGAGTATAGTAAAGCGATATGATTTAGTAAAATGTACTGATGCCTTCCTGGTATTTCTTATATAAAACACCAACAAGAGTATATTGATTTATTGCAATAATCGGAATTAACAAAAAAATCACTCGAGTCAAATATCTTTGCTAAAAAATTAGAGCACCCCAATTTGTAAACATAGCAAAACCCATTATAAAATACGAATAATAAAACTGTAAGACATTCCACGCCAAATCAAAAATTGCATGTTTTTATTTCCTCAAGACTGGGTTTAAAAATTGATGAATGGATTGAAGCTTAAAGTTTTTTAAACTCGATCAAAACTTTAAATTAAACAGAAAATAAATAAAAAATTATGACATTTTTGATATATATATATATATTTCGTTAAGGGCTATGTTAAACAAAAAAAGCAAAAAAAAAGATCAAATTAGGACCATGTTTCAGACATATATGTCCAAAAAACTAAAATTAAATGATCTTTTGAACGCATAATTAAAAAAAAACTCAAAACTTACTAGGAGTTCCAATTTGAGGGCTATTAAAACATATCATAAAATTGAGGTTACAAAAAAAATCTTCGATTTGCCCTGGAACCCCCGTATACATCTCTAATTAGTAGCAACCGAGAATAGATAGATCGAGGCAATGGTGGCGCAACGACCTAGCTACGGATTCTACAAATAGCCAGAGATTCTGATGAAAGAAAACATTATGATGAAACTGTAGTCTTTTCCTAATACACACTAAATTTAAATGTAACATTACCTTTTCTTCGAACTGACTATGCTATTGGCCTAACAAAGCCTTAGCAGCTTCATTGGACTATGTTATGTATGTATTAAGCATCTATAAATAGTACCTCTAGGTCTAATATGTTCACCTATTAGATCACATCTTCATTTAACAGCAGGTGAGGTTATGAACCATTAAAACCTAAGTATAAAGAGGTATATGAATAAACTCACCCGGAGACGGGTAGCACTGTAGGTATCCGCCACGTCTGTAGACACAACGGGCACTTGTTCTTCCATCTCACTGCTTGCTTGTCTCTCTGGATAAATATTAAAACAATTAAATTAGAAGACAATATTGATATTCAACAATCAATAAATCAAATAAAGTATTAATGTTTTTTTTTTTATAAATAAGATGTAGAGATTTCTGTAATAATGAATACAAAATGTTTTATACAATACTAGCTGACCCACAATACACTGCTGCGGCTCAGTTATTACTTGTCCTAATAAAAGTATGATAAAGTATTTGGAACTATAGGGTAATAAGCCTGCTTAAAAACTGCTGCTAAGTTATTATCCGGAACGTATCGCCATCTATGAGTATCTATAACAATCGTTTCTACAGTTTTCTGCTAATAAACTAATATAAAGCGCCATCTGTTCGAGACTGATGAAACTTACAATTAATAATAATAAATAACATTGACAATCATTTCATTTGAAATTAAATAATATTGAGACTATTAATCGAAATATAAATTACCGTATTTTTCAAGTTGAACCACATTATGCATAAACGCTAAGGTTCATAAAGATCGGTTGAATGGTTTCGGAGTCCATTGTGGACAAACTTCATGAGATTGGATTTTGACATATGAAGATATATAGCACCGCCGCTGCCGGAGGTAACCCAACCCACACATTGTAACTATGACGAACAAAGATATATCTTCATATGTCAAAATCCAATCTCATGAAGTTTGTCCACAATGGACTCCGAAAAATGTGTGGGTTGGGTTACCTCCGGCAGCGGCGGTGCTGGCAGCGCAGCCGTGTCCGCGAGGCCAGCTCGGCTCTCCCACCAGCGCAGGAACTGCACCGCGAAGGCGCCGTACTCCACCGCCCTCAGGCCCAAGATATACCTTTGTTCGTCATAGTTACAATGTGTGGGTTGGGTTACCTCCGGCAGCGGCGGTGCTGGCAGCGCAGCCGTGTCCGCGAGGCCAGCTCGGCTCTCCCACCAGCGCAGGAACTGCACCGCGAAGGCGCCGTACTCCACCGCCCTCAGGCCCAAGATATACCTTTGTTCGTCATAGTTACAATGTGTGGGTTGGGTTACCTCCGGCAGCGGCGGTGCTGGCAGCGCAGCCGTGTCCGCGAGGCCAGCTCGGCTCTCCCACCAGCGCAGGAACTGCACCGCGAAGGCGCCGTACTCCACCGCCCTCAGGCCCAAGATATACCTTTGTTCGTCATAGTTACAATGTGTGGGTTGGGTTACCTCCGGCAGCGGCGGTGCTGGCAGCGCAGCCGTGTCCGCGAGGCCAGCTCGGCTCTCCCACCAGCGCAGGAACTGCACCGCGAAGGCGCCGTACTCCACCGCCCTCAGGCCCAAGATATACCTTTGTTCGTCATAGTTACAATGTGTGGGTTGGGTTACCTCCGGCAGCGGCGGTGCTGGCAGCGCAGCCGTGTCCGCGAGGCCAGCTCGGCTCTCCCACCAGCGCAGGAACTGCACCGCGAAGGCGCCGTACTCCACCGCCCTCAGGCCCAAGATATACCTTTGTTCGTCATAGTTACAATGTGTGGGTTGGGTTACCTCCGGCAGCGGCGGTGCTGGCAGCGCAGCCGTGTCCGCGAGGCCAGCTCGGCTCTCCCACCAGCGCAGGAACTGCACCGCGAAGGCGCCGTACTCCACCGCCCTCAGGCCCAAGATATACCTTTGTTCGTCATAGTTACAATGTGTGGGTTGGGTTACCTCCGGCAGCGGCGGTGCTGGCAGCGCAGCCGTGTCCGCGAGGCCAGCTCGGCTCTCCCACCAGCGCAGGAACTGCACCGCGAAGGCGCCGTACTCCACCGCCCTCAGGCCCAAGATATACCTTTGTTCGTCATAGTTACAATGTGTGGGTTGGGTTACCTCCGGCAGCGGCGGTGCTGGCAGCGCAGCCGTGTCCGCGAGGCCAGCTCGGCTCTCCCACCAGCGCAGGAACTGCACCGCGAAGGCGCCGTACTCCACCGCCCTCAGGCCCAAGATATACCTTTGTTCGTCATAGTTACAATGTGTGGGTTGGGTTACCTCCGGCAGCGGCGGTGCTGGCAGCGCAGCCGTGTCCGCGAGGCCAGCTCGGCTCTCCCACCAGCGCAGGAACTGCACCGCGAAGGCGCCGTACTCCACCGCCCTCAGGCCCAAGATATACCTTTGTTCGTCATAGTTACAATGTGTGGGTTGGGTTACCTCCGGCAGCGGCGGTGCTGGCAGCGCAGCCGTGTCCGCGAGGCCAGCTCGGCTCTCCCACCAGCGCAGGAACTGCACCGCGAAGGCGCCGTACTCCACCGCCCTCAGGCCCAAGATATACCTTTGTTCGTCATAGTTACAATGTGTGGGTTGGGTTACCTCCGGCAGCGGCGGTGCGTTATTTAACGAGTAATTAATTGTCAGGAGTTACTCTTAACGGTTTATATCTAAATTGGCCAGTTCTTTGTAAATAATCAATAAATGTGTTAAAAATTGCTAACAATGTTGTTCAAAATTGCTAACATCAGAAGCGGGGTTCACCACTGTCCACATATGATTCAGTTTTTAAGGAAACGATCAAACCGTAAGTAACGATGCCTCGTTCCTCGAGGTGTCTTGGTTATCTGAAGCCAGATAGGACTTCGCCCCTGCGGCGGAACGTATGATGTGAAAAACTTACGAAGGTACGTGTCCTTGTTTGTGTTTTCAGTTGTGCTAATATTTGTTTCGTGACCTGAAACAGCAGATACAGTATTGCATTCAGAGATGTGAATGGTCCGACGATCCGGGCGAGACAGAACCCCATTCCTTGTTTTTTCTCGAACTGACTACGCTATTGGCCTAGCAAGGCCTTAACAACTTCACCGGACTACTAAGGCGAGCGCTTAAGGCACTCAGCCGATGATGAACCCCACTCCATTCTCGCTACGCCTTTTATAGGCCTGCTTCGTATTAGACGATAGCGCGTATATATTTATGTCAGTACTAATATTTTTCACTGTAGAACGGGTATTTGGCGCCGTACTCCACCGCCCTCAGGCCCAAGCTCCCCACCATTGGGAACGTCACTACCGCACTCCTGGAATTATACTACATAAAGCACTAACACGATATTGTATTACGATTAACAAATAAATATCTTATGAAACACTATATAAATAAATTTAAATGTCTGTTTCGGTATGAAACCGCCATATTTTTTTAAATTGACTGTTTTATGAAAAAATTAAAAAAATTGAACAATAGCTCCTGTTTTCAATGGGACCATATATTGAAATAAAGTTAAAATAAAATAATACGACTGTAAATATTCATCATATTAATTTATTTATTGGAATACATTTTTTATTTAATTTCTGTATATAAATAACAATAATAACCTGGCAATAACAAACATAAAAAAAGGAAAAAAATATGTTAAGGGGTATTGTAATGCATCACAGGAACGATGTGTTTCACCAATACGCTTAAGGTTGCCGCCACCATCACGTCGTTGAATAACAATGTCGCGAGATTCCATATGCTCTCCAACAACCACGATGGCAACTTCGTTTAATGTTGGTGCATTGGAGTGTTTGTCATGTTCTCCTACTGGTCTTTGTCTGCTCTGATCACTATTTTATGATTTTCCAACGGCATCATTTCTAAGGCTGTTTTGAACAACCGGATCAACCGATTATGTTCATATTGTTGAAGCTGCATGACAATGTCTCTCCTAGGTGTACGATTGATAGCACAATATTGATTCATTTCATTGGCAAAAATTCCTAGGAAATAAATTTGAAGAAATTTTATTGACCATCAACAGATGCCAACAATGGGCCTGCATGGTGATGAATTTGTCCTTGAATCTGAAATAAAATTATCATAACGTGTAGCTATAAGTAACAATGGATGTGTATATTAATATGTTATTTACAGAATAATCAATACATTAAAAGTTGTATTGAAACCTCGTTGTTCAATAATATTAGCGACAAATGATGTCATTTTGAACATACTGTTGTAATTTTGTATATTCTGTAGGAAATGCTCTGATTGTGGATCTTGCCCTGAAAGTAATGAATTGAGTGGTTCAGGTGGTGTCATTAGTTTCAATAATTTGACCTTTCCATTCGTGCAACATAATCCTGTCGGTTCCAGTTGAATCCTCAAAGCATTGCAATATCGACAAATAATATCCATTGTTCCAAAATCAACCGATTTATCGCCAGCGTAATCGATTGTTGTATAATAGCTAAACGCTAAACGTTCATTGGTAATTTTTACATTTGATCGTCTATTTGGTCGCCTCTCGCTCGAAGTCGGTGGTATGTGTTCTTCCTGGGAAGTGGGATATTCTATTTGCCTCCAAATGCTGACATCGCTCTTCTTCCGTCCCATTACCTCGAGGACTGTATACCCGACTTGTGTTACGCGTACACGATCGATATTTTGACGCCTTACTGGTGGCATTTTTAACAATAAACACGACCCAACTTCTAAACTCACATCGAAACACACAAAACACGATTTAACCTCTACACTATTATCGAAACAAAGTCCGTCAGCCGCGTCCTATAGTGTTTCTGGATCTTAAAACAGATGAAATCAATCAATCAAATGCCTTTTTTTTGTTACTCGTTTTTTAATAGGTTGGTTGTTGATGCGCCCTTGACATCGAAATCTTAATTTTAAAAAATCCTTTGTTTAATTGGTCGATTTTTACTTTTTTTTTATATAAACCTTGCCGTGGCAATATCAAACACAAAAGAGGACACAATTTATTGTCGGCGTTCTGAAGTTATGCGCGTACATACATTACGCAGATTCATTTTTATATATGAGATTATTTTAATCACAAATCATTAGATTTTAATTAAACGATAATGAAGAAAATCAGCAAAAGGATTATGGAGATTAGGCAATAATGACAAAGTTAGGAGATAGAAAGAACAAAGTTGTGGCTACCAGTAGTTTTGAACCAAGTTTCTTGGTAATTTAAACATCAGAATGCAAAAAAAATACTTTAAAAAGTGAGCTTCTTTGCTCTGGTCTGTTTGGGAGAGTGAGTCATCAGAAGTAATTGTTATTAAAAAACAATAAATATATTAACAAAATGTTCAATAACTATAATATTAAGGCCATGCTAATCATCAATATCGTATCTACAAGTGTATGTTAGCCAATCGGTTTTTAAACCATAAACGAAGTAACTTATAGAATAAAATCCACTTTAGAAATAGCATGAATAAATTAAAAACCAATAACAATGTAGAAGATGGTGTTTAAAATAAATTTGTTGATAACATAAAAATATGAAAGATGTAGAATAATTTAGTACGAAGAATGAGCACATAGATGACGTTTAAAACACTATTTTAAACCTAGTGGCTGCCTACCCAAATTGTCCCTTGAAGAAGTTTCTGGCAAGGTCGGTCCACGTGTAGTCATCCTCCAGTGGCTGAGGAGGAGGTGCCTCTGCCAGGGTCAGCCCCAACAGTGAGAACGCGGGACTGTAAGCACGCGAGGAGCCGCGCAAGTACCTCGCGAGCTGCACGAGTCTCGCTGCCTCACTGCACAAGTGCACAATCGTGTACGTTCGGATCGCTGCTTTCCGTAATCTATCCCCCTTACCCTGTTTCACAACGAATTACACTGATCTTAAAAACCATCTCATATTAAATACTAAATTAAAAAAAAATCTGAGGCATCATGGGACGCCTGGCACATGAAAAATATCGTTTTTTTTATATTATAGGGAGCAAACGAACAGACGGGTCACGTGATGGTAAGTGATCACTAACAGACACTAGACACTAACATCATCAGGGGACTCGCAAGTGCGTTGTCTGCCGAAGGAAATAAATATGGCATAATATAAAATAATATATTACAATTTTTTACAAGTAAAGATGACTGTTTACTTTATAAACATTTATATTTATTAAATACAAAAAATCAAAATCATACAGCTTGGCGACACGTCACTATACTAACAGTTGGCCAGACTCGCCATTATAGATGCTTCAAATAAAAATTTCATTTTCCGAGCCCAGTTCTATATAAGCCTGTTAACAAACAAGTTAGAGAGAAAATTACTTTTATTTCAGAAAATACAACAACCACTACAAATTGACATCTTACACTTACCTTTAAAGTAACTGAAAAAAGTGTTTTAGAAATAATGCTGATTGATTTTATGAACTCATCTTAATGTCTCCAGAAAACATGAGTGTTATCAGTGGCGTAACTATACACCTTAGGCGCCTTTTTTTTTTTGTTTTTATTTACGTGGGGAAATCCCTTATGAATACGCCACCCTCCCGGGGGAGGGGGTGGGTTATGTCCGACTCGCACGGACTAAAACCCCACGGTGTACCGACAGACCGTAATTAACCTAGGGCAGCAAGGGATCGTACTCGCTACTCTACCTCGTAAAGCTACCCTAACGGTCCGCCCAGCGGAAGGTGACCGCCGGGCTCCTACCTTTACAGAGGCAGACTGGGTACACATCAGCTGCCTTCCCTCGTCTGCCGGACCTGTGCAATGAGGAGATGGACCCCCGGCCCATCCCCTCAGGTCCGGCTACGGTGGCGGGAGAGTTCGGCAAAGCGCTATCTTCTTGCGTCGGTCCTCCGTTGACGGAGAGGGCCACTCAGAGGGTCTACCTCGCAGAAGGAGGCTATTGCTTGCCAAGCCTGTTTGCTGCCGAGCATGGCGGAAATCACGCTCGGCAGCGATAAATTCCTTCCTAGCGCCACCGCCAGAATGCGGCGCTGTCCCTCCCACGCAGCACACTCAAACTGTGCTGCGCGGTGTCCTCATCAGCGCCGCACTCGTGGCATGCGGTGGTCGGCTCCCTGCGAGCAATATGGTGCAGGTACCATCCAAAGCAACCATGCCCGGTGAGTACCTTCACCATTCTAAACGTCAGGGAGCCTCGCTCCCGGTTTATCCATTCTCGCAGGACCGGGCGGACGGCGTTTACGGTATACCACCCAATACGCGCAGCCGCCAGGTCCAGCATCCACCTTTCCGTAGCCTCTTCCCTCATCTCCCGTCTCTTTGTCTCCATCTCCCTGGGAGCCGAAGGCTCCCCACCACGTTTTCTCGCCGTAAATTCGTACATGGCGGCGAGGACTCCGCATCCAGCTCCCAGGGCAGGGAGCCGGTGAGCATAAAGGCCGCCGCCGAGGACACGGTGCGGTATGCCCGGATGGCCCTCAGTGCCACAATACGCTACACAGCGCGCAGCGCCCGCACATTGTCGGTACTAAAGGCGTCGGCCCACACCGGTGTCCTGTAGGCGGCCATCGCCCGCACAACTCCCATGTAGAGTCGGCGGCACCCGGCACTCGGCTCTCCTATATTGAGGAGCAACCGGCCGAGCGCCACAGCCGCCCAAGCAATTCGCGGTCCGAGCCCCAAAAATTTGCGTTTGTCAGTTAACATGTTGTGTAAATACACACATCTATATCACTTGTTGAATTACAAGGTCTGTGTTCTGGCAGCTATAATTGAGATCATATTTCATTTTTTGATGTGTTATAGAATGTTAATATTAATACACAATTTAAAAAAAAAAACAATATTTCAGACAGCATAGTGATCCATATACAACCATAATTTTTTAGACTTAATTCTTTAAAAAAATTGTTAAAGCATAACATTTAAGAGCAGTAACAAATATAATAAGATAATATAAAGACAAAATACCTTCCCTAGTTTTCCATCAGCATCATCATCTCTCCACTTATCAATGATTCTTTCAAGTTTATCCCTGACATAGGGTACCAGTACAAGTAGAGCTAGTGATCCTTTCTCCAACAGTTCAGGTAACCGTTGTCCTGAACTGAATTCACTAGTGTATGATGTTGGCACACGTATTAACCCATAAAAACTTTCAGAGAATGATGCAGCTGTAAATAGAATATAATAATTTACTCAGAGCTATTTAATTCTAAATAAGTTGTCTTGAAGCTTCAATAGACATTAATAGCTCAAGTTCTTCTATAAAACACTTCATTGGAAATACATCAGGGTAGTATTTTGGGACCAAAACTATGCCTCATATGTGCAGCAATATCACCAACACAATCTAATACAATAACTACTACAAATGGTGATTACACTGCCATTTCATTAACCAGTCTAGTTCCAAATTAAGATTTAAACCTCAAAATGGTGGATGCTATGTTATTAAAACTGTCTATTGACCATATGCATCATAAGGTCTACATTCTTTTTATGGAGCTTAAAACATTATGGTTCTCGTAACTAGAAGTGTTAACATAAGGACTCTATAATACTATAAACTATTAGATAATTCTCAAAGTTCCTACATAGTACTATCCGACTATCCGATACGAAATATATATAAGGGTTGCTGAGGTATGTATGCTTGGTACACATATATGTTTCAACAACTCATATATGTATGAATGTTAGCTTAGCTTAGATTAGCTCAAATAGGTCGCGAATTGCATGTATCAGGCAAAAGCCAAAGTTGTCAAAGTAAAATCGGCTGAGTGTCTTTAGCGCTCGCCTTAGTAGTCCGGTGAAGCTGTTAAGACCTTGCTTGGTCAATAACGTAGTCAGTTCGAAAAAAAAATATCCTACATAGTTGAAGAATGACTCTCCATATAAGATTCATCTTTAGAAGACTAATCTGTCCACTCTTAAAAGTAAACGATAATACCATCTCCTCTATTAAAACACAAGAAGAATTTTTCATCAGATTGACGGTTGTAAAGTAAGGAAGATTTGACAAACATACATTTTGAACATTAATCGTTTCATATTTAGTTATTTTAAAAACTTAGGTCCATAAAGAACATAACAGTCTCATCATGCCCTAACCTATTCACAAAACTGCCTTAGCACTAATAACAAACTTTCAAAAGATCTTGATTTCTATGCCATATTGCCGAAATTCAATAAGAAATACCTTGATTGTTACATTAATCTTCAACTGTTTGTTATTATAGACTTCCAGTGAAAATTATAAATATGTATTTGTTGTGTGAATTTATTACCTTATGTTAGTTATATATATCTATCAGTATGAGAATTGATTCAACCTTGAATATTGACTATATTAAGTTAACTATGTTGTTCACAATACTATTCCAGTGACTTAATAACTATTTGTTTGTTTTTAAATTAATATAAAACTTATTACAACATTAGCTTATAATGACAAGTTATATTGCTAACAAGTAAGGATATTCACTACTGTTTACTTTTCATAATTAATAAACTATGGCAAACAAGCAAAGATATATCATATTTTCAGTTTGACAAATATGTAGTCATTAGTTATCACACTATATTAGAGCAGAAGACAGAGACCTTACTAAAAATAGCATTGGACTAGACCTTAGTCATCACAGGCAATATGTTGAAATTCTTCTTTATTCGCCTCTTTCTTTGTGTGACAATATTTTTACCAATTTTCTGTTATCTAGCTACTTAATCACCAATGTCATGATGGATTTATGGCTTGGCATTAGAAATTCGCATCACAAATTTGGGGTTGTTAAGGGTTGTTTTTTATAGGGGTTGATTGCTCCTTTCAAAAGACACCCACCTCAACCCACGGAGGCGCGTAGTTTTTTAAAAAATGTATTTGAAGTTAAAAAAAAATTTAAAAATGGAATGTGATTTTTCCTTCAGATGCGCATTTTTAAGTTGTATAATACTATAATTTTGTTGTTTTTATATATTTATTGTTGTTTTATAATTGTTCACATTATTTCAGAAAAAAAAAACATAATATAGCAGTTGCATACTGCAACAATATAAATTATTTGTATGACGTAAAATGGAAAGTTTTCCTGATCTGGTATTTTTTCTACTATGTTTAATCAAAACTCAACTGTCTCAATCCTAGAAAAAAATATAATATAAGTTATTTGTATGATCATAAAACCTCTCCACACAGGCGAACGAGCGAACTGGTCCAAGCAGATCCGACTAAGTCAAGTTAGGTTAATAGAGGAATAGGGCTGGAGAGAAGCGAAGCTTGGCACCCGCCCTAGTTCTCTATGTAGGTTAGTATTGCGAAAACATCAAATCCCTTGTTGTTTTATATTCAATATTTTTTAACCACTATAAGCTTAAGTGTGAAAGTGTGTTTGAGTGAATAATGAGGATAGAAATTTATTGTAAAATTTTTTTTTTTTGTTCAAGATTTATGCTTTTCCATCAATAATTTACTCCTTAATGCCTAGATATACATAGTTTCATACAAGTTATTATTTGTTTAGTTGAAAACTCAACCTTCTTTTATGCAAAATTACTATAATTTTTAGTACTGTTACAAAAGTTTTAAATACTTCAAATTGATTTTTTTCCACAAAATTAACATTTTTTCAGTAATAATTTTTTGCTCTACTAATATATAGACATAGTATGTAGTAGTACTAATACATAGACATAGTAGACATGAACTTAAAAATCATCATGTTGTTGATATACAAAATTACCAATCATTGTTCAGAGGCGACATGATATCAAAACTTTGATCATGAATATCTCAGTAACTATAACTTTCCGCGGCGGGAGAGTGGTTTAGAGGGGTAGTCACCCCCCTCCCCTAACCCCTCAACCATTATTTCAGGTTGCGAATTTCCAATGCAGCCCCAGATATATCCATATCACTATGGTATCTTTTGAAACGTCTTTCATTTTCCAATAAGCATTGTTCACCAAAGCTTAATTATAATAAGAAATACCGGCTTATTCCGAAAGGAAGCATACTGTGGAACACATTAATAGTTTCTACATACCATAGTGTTTTAAATAGTGATATTGCAGGAAACAGTCAAACAAAAGGTACAGTTCATCATACCATCTCTCACACCAACCACATTTGTTCGGATATGTCGCCGCCAAAAACTAAAACAGAAGAATACCTTTACAACATAATTGTACTTCAATTTTAAATAAAGTGTTAACGATTTTGTCATTATATGTTGAGAAAAAATTTGAATTATCGCTTTCCTTTGGTAACGTACCTCGACCAATTTCCTGAGAGCGGGTTTCACAGTAGCACCGAGAGCCTCCTGAGCAGTTACTTGAAAAATTGTAGGCGTTCCTTGTAACGTCCTCGTTAAATGAGCAGCGTAAACTGCCATTGTTAACTGTTTTTTACATATGAAGTGATCTTTATATTTCTTTCGAACGAAAATAATACTAATATATTGTAAAAATTTAATATATTTATCACAAACTACTACGAAGATACTACATATCAAAGCACCCTTAGGGACTAGACCACAGATTAATATTACTCATAACGGAGGAACCAAGACCCTGGAGTCCTAGACTCTCAGTTTTGCTCTTAATATATTACTATATAGTTCCTAATTCCTACAATACTTGTTATACTCTTTGGTATAGTTAGTGTCTTATCTATGTCCTAGACCATATAGTGTATTAGGACTGTTGATAACATATCGATATTTTTATTTTTAAATATGGATAGCAAGCTCTCTTAATTTTTTAACGATATATCGATATTAAAATTTGGATATCGACAGTCGATATTTTTTATTATATACATCATCATCTTCTTTACCCTTTTTTTTCTTACGTGGGGAAATCCCTTATGGATTATTATATAATAATTATACAACATCCTTATCCCATCCTCCCGGGGGAGAGGGTTGGTTATGTGCGCGTCCCACGGACTAAAACCCCACGGAGTAAGTCCAACCATATTGCTTGGGCGGCAAAGGATCGAACTGAGCTAGTCCCCTTATATAACCGCCCCAACGGTCCGTCTAGCGGAAGGTGACCGCCGGGCTCCTAAATATAGAGGGGCACACTGGGTACACACCAGCTGCCCCCCCTCGTCCGCCGAATCTGTGCAATGAGGAGATGAGCCACCCGGCCCACCCCCTCAGATCCGGCTACGGTGGCGGGAGGAGTTGGACGAAGCGCTGCCTCCGTCCACCGGTCCTCCGTTAACGGAGAGGGCCACTCAAAGGATCTACTTCGCGGGCTCTCTCCACCGCAACCTTCTGCGACATGACCTCCTCGCAGAAAATTGGCAAAACCACACTCGGCAGCGATAAATTCCCCGTCCCTACCGCCGCAGCCAGAGAGCGGCGCTGCCCCTCCCACGTAGCACACTCAGACAGAGTGTGCTGTGCGGTGTCCTCCTCAGCGCCGCACTCATGACATGCGGCGGTCGGCTCCCTGCGTGCGATATGGTGCAGGTACCAAAGCCAGGTACCAGGTACCGAAGCAGCCATGTCCGGTGAGTATCTTTTTTTTTTAGACTGTGAAAATCCTGCATAGGATACACCTCCAGCTGTCGTTGAGGACAGGGGCAACAGCTGGTGGGTTATGCCGCGACTCATACCGGCTAAAAACACCACCGGCCGCGTGGCGCGAAAGTGTGAACCAGGGTTTGGATCGCGCAAGCATTCTTCGCGTCCTGGTCACGCGCTCGGGTCGCCCGCAGGTGGTAAGCGGCTCGATCTACGTCCCGAGGGTGTCTAGCATCCTCATGCATCCCCTAGAAGCAGGGGCCTGTGGCCCGTACTTCATTCGACGGGTTACCATTATGACAGCGGGCGAGCCCACCCACTGCCGGCAAATTACTCCACTGCTGTGAGAGTTAGCGAATCACAGCTACTACAATAAGGTACAACTTGTACGGTACCATAACAAACAAAGACAAGTACAGAGAGAAAAAGAAAGCAAGACCAACTAATCCGAGATCAAGTGAACCAGGACCGACCGACCCCAGACAGTTTAACCCCGGACCAACTGACCCAGACGAACAGGGGCAAACCAACAATCCACCGCGGATCTCCACATATGGCGAGTGGAAGTGCCGGAAGAAACCGCGAGACCGACGTCGGACTGACCGCCACAAAGACGGGACACACAAGAAACAAGGACCTCACAAACACAAGCTGGACCAGCCGACCCAAGACTGATTGACCACCAATCGCACGGCCCGAGACCAACCGACCCACACACACAACAAGGACAAAGCATGACCAGCCGACCAAAGACCAATTGACCTGAGACAAAACGATTCAAGACAAATCGACCCTGAGAACGACCGACCCGACACACAACACAACACACAAACAAGGACACGACAGCCGAAGCATGGATCGCCACATAAGGCAGATGAAGTTGCCGGGAGAGTCCGCGATAACGACGCCGGACTGAGCTACCACAAGAACGATACAAATACAAAGCGAAATACAATGAAAAAATCAAAGTGCTTCTCCTCCAGGCCTTTAATGGTTCACGGCAACAGGTGCGGCGCGCATGACCGTCGGTGAATACCTGCACCATCCTAAAGGTCAAGGAGCCACTCTCTCGGTTCATCCACTCCCGCAGGACCGGGCGGATGGCGTCTATGGTATAACGCCCATAGCGCGCGTCCGCCAGGTCCTGCATCCATCCTCATTTCCTTTCTCTTCACCTCTATCTCCCTGGGAGACGGAGGCTCTCCACTACGTTTTCTCCCCGCCGTGAACTCGTACACGGCGGCGAGGATTCCCGCCTCCAGCTCCCAGGGTAGGGACCCGGCGAGCACAAAGGCTCAGTGCCTCAATACGCTGCGCGTTGCGTAGAGCACGCACATTGTTGGCACCGAGGGCGTCGGCCCATAGCGATGCCCCGTAGGCGGCCATCGCCCGCGCGACTCCCATAATGAGTCGGCGGCACCCAGCACTCTACATTGGGAAGCAACCGGCCGAGCTCCGCCGCTGCCCCAGCAATTCTCGGTCCGAGCCCCGAGAAATGGGGTTCGAACCGCCAGTGGGTCCCCACCCTGATCCGGGCGCCCTCCACCTTTATGTAGGCCCCAGGTGGTAACCCCCGCCGAGGCCCATAGAATAGCAGAGCCTTGGTCTTTTCGAGAGCAATCCTGAGGCCCAAACATCGAATGCGCCCGACCACGAGGGTTGTGGCCATCGTGGCCAGGCGCTCCACCTGCTTCCAACTGTCCCCCCCGGGGTACAACTGGGGTGTCGTCCGCGTAGCAAATTATGCGTGCTCCGTACGGGAGCACGCTGCGGAGCACCCAGTCGTAGCCCATGGGTCAGCCTTGGGGCCACTCTCGTGGAACCTCCCTCTTAGTCGTCCGTCTGATCATTCGCCCGTCGCTGTCCACGTAGGCGACCTCCCTATCCACAAGGTACGCCTCCAACAGCCGCCGCAGGTACGGGGGCACTCCGAAATAACGAAGCGCCTCCCGTATGACCCCGTGCGGCAGGCTGTTGAAGCGTTAGCGATGTGCAGGGACACCGACTACACTCTCTCCCCTTGGGAGGTCGCCTCCATGGACAGCGACTTCAGGAGGGTAAACCAAGTGACAAGAATTGGTAACACTCAGTGACGCTTTTTTATTTTATTGCTATTTAAAAAAATATTAATTAAAAATAATAATTTTAAACACAGCTCCGTAGTTTTCTTTAGGCGTGTATTGGTAAGTTTGTATTGGTATTTGGTATGTGGCCATAACATTCATTCCACACTTCGTTAACGTCGGACACAAACCTCTTGTTACTATAACTCGACTCGCAGCATTACCTGGCCTGATAATTTAATCGCAGTTTTACAATAGTCGAGCTGTGAACTAGCCAGGACGCAGTACAATTGCTTACATTACTTATCCCAATTTAGTTCTAACAAAATTCTAAAAGTCAACCACACAGCGCCACCTACCGGGTCCAATTGTAAATCTAAACCATTGTTTAATCCACCTGAACACACACACACATAAACTGCATCAAAATTTGTCCAGCTGTTTAAGAGGATTTATGTCACTAGACATGGACAGAAGAATTATATAATTATAATAAAGATAGTAAAAGGTAGAAAAAATAAACGATATTCACTCATGTTACTAAAATATTTTATTACTGATATACGTACATTAAATATTTATAACATTTCGAAAGCGATTTCTAATAGCACCTAAAGTCGACAGACACATTGAAAGCTAACTCATGACTATTAAAAAAGCTAACTTGTAATAACTGAAAGCAAAGATACAATATTTAAACTGATATATATTTCTATGTATGTTAATTACATAACAAAATACATATTCTGTGGTTCACCACGAGGCACTATTTAAGGATTGACAGATTAATAATTTTACAAAAGTTTTCTTCAATCCGAGATTCATCTCATCACTTTATAATGTGTAAAATAGAAACGCATAAATGCAGTGAAAGCGTTCTCTTACTAAATTATCATTAAATATTCATTATAATTTGGTCCATTTCTGTATAAATAACTTGATATAATTCTAAATAGATTACACAATAGTGACTTTTTATTAATATGGCTTACATAATACTAGAAGTAATGTTATGTTTGAAATGAAATAGGTGACGTCACTAAACTTGATATATTTATTTTTCTTAAAACACTTAAGTAACCATCGCATAATTTTGGTTCGTCGTGATATTTCAAAATAATTAAATCGGTGTAAAGTATGTTTTATTTTTAGTTTCAAATCACAAAACACCTATTATAGGGACATATTGCGTGTCCCTATTTGGGTAAGAAATATAATCTGTTTAGAAAATTCGATATGTATTAATTGCAATAAATAACTAATTACAATTGCTTAACCAACTAATATTATCTGTACTTGATTGAAAACACTATTAAAGTTTAATTTTAAGTATCATTTATCTTACAATAGAATCAATAATACATTAAAATAAACAGTAAAGCGACACACGTGTAAAACTATAAATATGTTATGAAAACTCTCCATAGAGTAAACAAGATTAATGATTTATTTCTAATTTTATGGGTTTAGGAGAGATGCATAAAAATGTAGAGTTTAAGAAAATTTTGATACTTTTTACTTAATCGACTATCTTACGCCCAAATGGAATTATCAATTGAGCAATAACTATAGTAGCGGCACGCTATGATGGCCGTTTTGACACATTACAATAGTGAGGTGAAAAGTCGACCATTTTCGAAAAAAAAAATCAAATGCTGCTTTGTTTTGCATTAAGCATTAACTCGAGTTTGCCGAAGGTGGTAGTTGTGTTGGCCAGCGATTGTATTTATATAATCATTTATAATATCTATATATATCACCATATAAATATATAATTTCGAATAATGTAAATGCCGAGTTGTGTTGTAAATAATTATGCATTGGCTACGATATCTCAATTGTATATTAAATCAAATTATTTAACTTCTTAATTGTATTTATTTGAAACAGTAAAGGTGAAATAACAATATTCTAAATTTAACTAAGATATTTAGTTTTACGTACAATACTCGTATCATATTCGTGCGAGTTTAAAATAATAATATATACATATATATGCATATGTCAGTCAATAGTAGTGTAGCTTCGTATTAATTATTGAATATTTAAAATTGCGTTAGTAGCTTACAAGATTATTTCATACAAACAAATAAATATTATCTTTTTATAGTAATAACATGGATACAGGCATTTACATGTATTTCAGAAGTAACGTGATAACAATCCACTTTCTCAAATTTCTTGTTTTTCTATCAATAACCACCGAAATATGAATTTGATATTTTTTTTATCGGAGTTTTAAATATCCAGGAAATCCTGTGACCAGAGTTGGTCACCCTAACTCTATGTATTTTTTTATTCCGTAGAGTAAAAGGAAGATATCGCTAGAGTAAAATTTTAAAATGTTGCCATATTATAATCTTCGATTATTTTGAATCCATAGAATTTTAAATATTGAATCGAGAGTATCTATACTTATATCATTGAAACATATTATTTTGTTAGTAACTTGTATGATTATATAATTTAGAAAATGAAAACATTCAAATTTGGTATAACTATTACTTTACTTCGAACTATAAAATTACTTAGAAAACTTATTTTGTGTATCTTATTCGGGCTTTGTCATCAGAGAATTTGATCTTATTCAACCTTTATCTTCAGAGAGTGTAATTCTGCCTTTATTTTCTGACAGTTTGAAATTTGCCACAACACTTTATTGTGATTAGTTCTGAACTTTAACTGTATTTTTCACCAGAGTATAGTAACAGCAGAAATCACTAAATGTTGAATATAAATTGGCACAGAATATTTAAGAATGATAACCACCCTTTAGTACAAACAGTACAATCTCTGTATTCATAATTCAAAAATCCTTCTCATTATGATAACATTATGACTTAAGCCATAAGTTATGACTGATATATTATCTGAATAAGCTACTTTGAAGACAATATTTAACTATTTCTTCAAATATTATGTGATGCTACTATTTTTAAAAATCAATTACCTGGCAACACGGGAGATGTCATTTCACTTTACAGAATTTAAAACGAGTATAATAATTAGAATTGGCATCAGATATACTTGTATAAGTTTGCAGTAGCCTCACTGTAGTTTCTCTACACTCGGAGAGTTTAAAGTTAAACACACGGATTAAGTCGATCACATTCACTTGTTTCAAGTTAATTCACATTATATAACTAGTTTGAGTGTGAACACTTGAACACACGACACTAGTGCAGCGACTACGTGGCAGAGTTGTTGTACTGAGGCCGTCCCGCCAGCTCCAGCAGGTACCTGTCCGGATGCTCTATCCAGTCCGCTGCTGACAATTTCACCTGGAAATGGATGTTTTCATTATTGAAAATCTCCTTATATCTTTGTGTTCCACATTAACAAAAGGTAAAAAGTTGATACTAATAAATATAATACAGTCTTAGTTATATTATATTAATCAAGTTACTTCGATTCTTTAATTCTATTTATTATCCAAGGAATTACGTATAACATTTGTAATTTAGAAAGCATTTGGAAAATGTATACACAGAACACCATCTAGATAAAATAATATTTTTTTTGAGTAAGTATTTACTGCAAACTGAATAAATGGAGTACACAAATAACTCTATGGTACCGGAGGGAGGACACAAGAAAACAAGGACGTCTAAAAGTAAGATGGAGTGATGACATCTGCTTAACCTTGGGTCACAATTGGACCAGAGTCGCAGGTGGCAAGACTCAATGGTGAGCGCCAGAGGAGGCCTATGCCAAGATGCACACAGAAGTGCGAGACATTATATAGTAAACAAATTATTCTTAAAATAGCATGCATTTTATATTCTGCTTTATTATTATTATTTGTTAAGTATTGACAAGAAGAGGAGAGAGAAAGATAATGGAGTTAAGTATGTGATAAGACAGCATAGAGACCTGCCGCTGCCTCTCCGCCTCTCGGACCTGCCACTTCTTGATCTCGAGCTGCGTGTCGCGCGAGGCCTGGTCCCCGCAGCCCCACACCTGCTCACACACATATTCATTATTGTATTGGGAATCCATTCATGTATACTGACTTTTATACGCGGTTTCACTCACGTTCATTTAGACTATAGAGACTTATCATTTGGTAACAGCACTTTTTTTTTTATAAAAAGTACCCTAAGATTTTTTTTTTACCCCTGGTGTATGCAAAATATTATAATGATTGGTTATAACAGTTCAGACGTAAAAGTATTGGCACTGACTTAAATATTACGCTCTACCCTCTAATACGAAGTAAGCCTATAAAAGGCGTAGCGAGGACGGAGCGGGGTTCAGTTTCGCCTAGATCGTCGCACTGTTTACATCTCTGAGTGTAATACGTCTCTATGTATATCCAATAGTGTAATACTATATCTGCTGTTTAAGGTAAACAGTTGCATTAACAATATTTGATTGGTCGGAAGTGACTTATCGATTACATCACGTCTATGATTGACGTCATATCGCCCCTAACGTCAGCCGCGGCATATATATTAATAGTTATAGTATATTTACAAAGACGTATCGATACGATATCGATTATTATAAAATGATTTTGACAATTGGGATACAGTTTTTTATTTAGATTTCTTTATTTTCAAATTTGCACAGTTGATTATTTTTCGATAGAAACTAAATGATCCTCGGTCACTCTTATATATATACACTACTAGGTGAACAACCGAACATCAATCTGTCAATATTTTCGAAGATTTCTCTACGATCTTCTATGCTATTCATTTACAATTTATATAATGATTTTATAACCCAAATCTTTAATACAGATTTCTAAAACATTACCTTTTATACAAAGTATGATCAGATAATTACAAGCACAAGATACATTCGGCAATTGATTTCGATTCCTGTAGAAGAGCAAAAATGTGTATAACCTCGATAGCTTGCAAGGAGTAGGGCGCGCCTTTGAAGGTGAAGGAGTCGAAGTCCTCGGCGACGGAGAGCAGCGGCTTGCGGGGGTCGGAGCCCGCGCGGAGCCCCTTCGGGTACCCGCGGATGGACGTGTTCAGGTACAGCATCTTCGGGCCCTTCTCCACCAAGCTGAACCTGGACACGTTCATGCACATCTATTTACAACAATATCATTATAATAATAAAACGGTTATCATTTATATTCCAAATTACTTTTCTGACGTTCACGTTTGCTCTAAAACTAACCTAGTAATTGGTTAAATATTATCACTTTATTATATCACTAGCGGTCCCCGCAGCTCCGCACGCATTTTAAAAAATTGTATTAATGAAATATAAAATTGTGAGACCATGTACGATTATAGGAATGCTCTTTAAAAACAATTGTAAGTACGACACGCACGCCACTTACAGCGACATGTAAGGTATACATCTATGTATCATTATCATTATATTAATACGTGAAGCCTAAACTTTGTATCCCTTTTTAACGGAATTGCGCGAACGGATGAACGTGAAATTTAACATAGTTAAAGTTCATATGGAGGAGAAGTGCAGAAATCTATTTATTTTATACAAAATGCATTAGAAGTACATTAAATTAATTAAAATATACATTACTCACACTACTGCTTCAATTTTACACACATGTAAATAAAAAAGACATGTTGACATCTGTCAATAAAGGACTTCAAAAAAGGTTGTGAAGGAGGTTGCTATGCTCGACTGTATGTATTATTTTACTCTTACGTTCCAATTACCAATTTATATCTCTTACTTTCATAAATAATATAATAAAGTAAAGTAATACGTTTCTAGTATAATATCTTATTAGAAAGCCCCGTTCTTTACTATTAATAATTAAAATGTTGAATTGTAAACAATGATTGAACTGACTTCTTAAAATCTAGCATAAACGTAAATATAAAACTTTATATCTGGTCTGAGCAGTTTTTAATATTTGACAATTTAAATAGTGCTCATTGAACTCGATACAATATTCTTATGTCACTATGGTCACTGAGTTTGTAGACGAAAGCGCGGTAAATAAAACGAAATTGGCGCCAAAATGGCCTAAAAGACAATATAATTCAGAATACATACATAGATACAGATATATGAATTTAAATTATATTTATTCTTGGAGTTCAGTACAACGCACGTCTTACGCAGATGTTTACAGTGAACAACAATTTTTGCTAAATTTCATGCGAACGAAGTTATGGGTAACAGCTAGTCTAAAATAGAATAATTTAAATTACTGCCTATAAGGTCAGTTACGTGCATGTGAAAGTCCCGTGAAAATCGGTCCAACCGTTTTGGAGATAGAAACCGCGCTTAACAGCTAGTCTAAATTAGAGTGACCTAAGTAACCCGCTGTAATTTTAGCTGCCTCCCAGAGAAATTCCCGTTAAAATCGGTCTAGCCGTTTCGGAGATTACCCGGAACAAACAGACAGACAAAAATTTTAAAAATTGCATTTTTGTTATAGTGTGTATACTTTCATACCCAATCATTAAAAAAATGTTATTTTGACGTTAAATAGAGTCACTTCATTTTTATTATATGTATAGAAGATTTGTTGTAAAGCGTTTCAATGGTAATGTAATTTTTATGGTAATTTACTACCCACTTTTCGGATATCAACAGCAATAAAAAAATATTTTGAAATAAACATAACGCCATAGCCCTTTATAATTTTTTGAATCATTGATCATGTTGAAAATGGAAAACATCCATAGAATTGAGTAAAACTTTGATGTTGAATAACTTTTGGAACCGGTCAAGCTATTTGTCAGTCAACCAAAAATTACAAACGACCTTTATTATATAGTGTTAAATTTGCTATAACAATATTCATGTGCCGATATAATTAGTTCAAAATTTAAGGACCTAAAAAATTCCAATTTAAAAACATATATTCTTCCGTGTTATCCTCATTGAAAACTTTGTTCGTTGTGGGGTACATGTTAATTTTAAGACTAAGGAGTGTAATGTATGTATATATGTATGTAGAATGAGTTACGTAGGGAATATCTGCAGCAGCGCGCTGTCCGGCGAGCCCCAGTACTGGTGCGTCTCGCGCCACTCCGCCGGGCAGCACACCGCCACCACCAGCCCCTCGCCCTGCACCAGCACCAGCGTCGGGCCCCTGCATCACCATGTTAACCCACGTTACAACCTCGGACCCTTTGTACCATCCACTTCTACCAGCTCCTAGCCGTGCCAACGGGACACGGTGACGATCGACGCTGAACGGTTCACCGGGCGGCACGGCACCCTGAGCTCCCTGTCGATACAGGTGCTCTTGGGGCACGGATGCCTTGGGAATCATCTGTGTTGGATTGGACGGGTTGGCTCTCCGTCACCTCGTATTGCGAGATAGTCATGCTCGGCGGCGGAGATGAATCGGACTACTAGGCTAGGCGGGTTGGCGATGCCTTCCGCTCGCTGTAGTTGGGCCCTGGCGGCGATGGACACGGGCATGTCTGTCGCCCGGTCAGTTAAAACTGCATAGACCTATGTAGTCGAAGCGTATTTTATCAATGCAACCCGAACAGTTCGTCAAGGAGGCTTAACATCTACTCTTCTTGAAGGGTCTACAATCTTGACATCTTAGAAGTCAGTTGGGGTTTTGTAGGAGGGACCAACGTCTGCCGTGGAGCAGACGTAGTGCCCGTAAGGCAGTTTTTGCCCCCCAACCAAGAGGTATAAGAAGCCAGGTTTTAATCCGTATAAATATCAGTTAGGGATTTTCCCATATGAAAAAAAAACTTAAGTATTAGCAAGATTTTAGTTCTATCCTTTATAAAAATAAACAACGTTTAGTGACTACATTAGGTGCTAGACAAATTAAATCACAAGCAATAAACTGGGTGTTGTTATAATAAAAAAAAAACAATACGTGCGTGTATCAGTGTACACACGTAAGAAGTAAAACTTCTTTATGACATCATTTTTCGAAAAATGATCTACTATATTTACAACTTTGTAGAATTTGGTTAAATAAAGCTAAATTAGATACAGTTTAAGCAATAGGCTTTTATTATTATAAACATGGATAAAAATAATTCAATTATTTTACCTTATTGTTACTAAGATTATAATAGTGTTCCATCAATTATATTTTATTAATTATAATAGAATTGTTACTATTATTGTTATCGTTATTATATATTTTTGAAATTAATGGTTTATGATAATTAAATACTGATTAATGAAATATATGGTTTACATTTCATGGGATCAGGTGGCTTACTCTTGACGCTTTCGAGTTCTAAATCGAATCGAGTATCAGTCGATTTCATGCTATTTCGTACTCTTGAAATCAACACTAGCGCATAATCGTACTGTGGTTCAAATAGGAACTAACTTGGATCGACTTCGTCGTTAGGATCGAAAAATTGGTACTCTTCACACAATCTGACAGCTGTGGATCGAGTCGTTCAATCGAATATAGATGTCAAAATAGACGATTGACAAAAAGGTACTTTGTTAGGATCGAGTGAGATTATTGTAATGTTTTATTGTGATATTTATTTAAAAATCTACATTATTATCGTTCACTTTGCAATACCAAACCAAATAAACACACATGCGTGAAGATATTTGCTAAATATAAGTCGATATAACAACTAGATTATTAAAATTGAAATTCTCAAGGATTTCGAAGACATTATCGAATATCGAAGAAACTCTAAGTGTTCATAAATGTATTATACCCTACATGGATAAATCTGCAACATGATGATATTTCTATTAATAACAAGGTAAGTTGTAACATTTTTTTCACATAAGATGTAGGTATATTTGTTTGCATCTCTTCAATTTCTTTAATTAAGCCAATAAGCTGTATCTAAATCTCTCAGTGGTACTATAAAGGCATAAAAGGCCGGGCACAAATGTGTGTATGTGTGTATATGTAATTTGATAAAAAGTATATGAGGAATAGGATTGTAATTTACAGATTTTGTTTGCATCATTATTTTATGCTACTAAGATAAGACTAGAATCATAAACATCAAGGCGATTTTATAACTCAAAAGAATGTTTAGAAATTGGACTAACCATAAAATATTTATAAAGTTACCTTTATCTCATGGATCAAGATTTATATATTAAAAATAATATAGGTTATATGGGTATAGGTTAAGTGATGGAGATAATTAACAATGGTTTTATATAAATCTTATGTTACTAAGCTTTACTCTTAAGTTGAGTTGTTGTGAGCTCTCGTTTGTTTGATTACCATACCAAGTTTAGTTTGGTCTTCAAGTGGCTAATATCTGTATGTGTACCATAATGTATGCCAAATTTAAATTTATTTCATAGAAATTAAGTTTTTTATTTGTAACATGAATAGTTTTCTAATATAAGTTAGATATGTGTCACCCTGGTTATTTAATAATTAACAAGGCATTCAATAAAGGGTTATTAAATACAATTGATAAGTAGAAAAATGTACTATTGTTAATTCAAGATTATTGAAAAATTCTAACATCATACTAATAAATAACAATACATTGTTTTTTTAG
Source organism: Antheraea pernyi (assembly GCA_015888305.1). Lineage (NCBI taxonomy): Eukaryota > Metazoa > Arthropoda > Insecta > Lepidoptera > Saturniidae > Antheraea > Antheraea pernyi. The sequence goes on along the minus strand of MU159103.1, from coordinate 102,134 downwards.
GTGATCCTGGTAACATCCTAAGAAGAATAAAAAAATACACTTATAGTAAATACACGAGTTGGATCTCTTAAAAAGGACAAAATCTTGTAAAGGATTATAACCAAATTGTTCTATGAGACATTGTGGTACAAGTAAAATTCCTGAAGGTTATTTATCTCATCATAGTGTCCAGTAACATTAGTGAATAGTAAATATATGCTGTGTTTTTTTTAAATTGTGATACAGTTTGATCAGTTGTGTTAGAAGCTCTTGTTATTAATAAAGAATTGCAAAAGAAGCCCTTTTTTATTGACAATTTTTGTAAATTAATTACATTTGAATTAAAAACTCATTTATCAAGTTCAGGAGAGTCCATCTATATGGTGAACTATGAAGTGCTCAATGGGACAGTATATGAATGTGTATAAGTGTATGTATATAATCCATGGTGGTAAACTTATTTATTAATTGTGACAATTTTTAAGCTTTACATAAAATATCATGTCATAAGATTAAAAATAAACTATTTCCAGACTACACCTTCAATATCCCTATATTGTATAATATTCTTAATCAAGTAAGCTACACTTATCATGAAATATGCTATGGTCGCTAACGTTTTTATTATAAAAGTGGTTATGATTGATATCACTGTGATATTAAATTGTAAGACACCAATTATCTGGCAAAGTTATATTTAGATGTCTAAATAGCTATATGTTAATAAAAGTAGAATATAACTTCATAACAATTCTCTCTTTAGCATATTTTAAATCTTTTCTTGATATATGTATATGACATAAATCTATAGAAACTTTATACAAGAGTAGTAGTTTATATAACTGTGTTACTAACTCCTAATGTTAAAAAATATTACAAGAGATATTTTATTTGTGAAATATATTGGCACACAGATTAGAATCCATTATTTATAGTTCATATATGGTATTTATTAATGATGTTAAAGCTACACTACAAACAGAAAATATTACTTTAGTTATGTCTGTAATGGTAAATAGATTAATTATTGTTTGAATTTTAAGTATCTATTTTCATACTATATTGGTGCAATAGTCATCACATTCAATAATCTATGTTGTGTATGATATTCTTAATCCATAAAAAATACACTTAACCTAAGAAACATCACAGTTGCTACGATTTTTATCACGATATCGGACATGACAGAAAAGTTAATACTTATTAAACCATATAACTTTTAAAAAGAGTTGGAAAATGTACAATATACCTAATTAAAGAATGTAATATGTTTATAGGTATCTTTAAATGTATGTTCCTAAAAGGTGAAGTTTTATATTAACACACGCATTGCATGAATATTCTCTTTTGCACAATTTAAATAATTTCTTAACATATATGTAATATAAATCGATAGTCATATAATAAATACATCCCATAATTTTGTAAAACATTCCAATGTTTTGATATTTAATCTGACAGTCCGAAGCACAGATTACGGCAGACTTTATTCTGTGACACAGACTAAAAAACATGTTCTCAATATTAAAATCATTATTTAAACATGGTTTTCATAGCTGTGATATCTTTTTATAATATTTAACCTTATATAAATCATTACTCTAGCGTTATAAAGGTAGATAACACTACAAAAACTATGAATCAAGCTAAAAGATATAACACATTACTGTGACGTATTGTGTGTATACTATGACCGGATACACTTAACGACGCCGTTATGAATCGATCGTGAAACGTTCTTGATCCTCGATTCGATTTGGTTCAAGAGTACCCTTTTAGCTCGAGTTTGGATCAATATCAATTTCGAATCAGAAACAAAATCAAATTGAAATCAATTTCAAGAGTTAGACTCCAGATCATAGTGAGCGCACCTTTAGAAATAAACATGGCGCGTAACGGAAAAATGTACAGAAATTAAGATGGCGCGTAATCGAAAAACGTTACATACGTTTTTACATGCTCTAAAATTCTTCCCTACGTCGATTTCAGTTTCACTTCAATAATTTACTAATTGATAATAGGTACTGGTTCTTTAAGTAGAATTGTCAAGGATTAATGAAAAGTTGTCGGAGATTGGTTTTTATTTGAAGATGATAGTGAGGTAGTAGAATGTGGACAAGGATTGAGTAAATAATTTTTTTTTTTCGTCAGAGCATTGTAACCGAGTGCAAAGTGGGATTTCTGAAGGATTTCGGAGTTTGAGAAGTAGTGAAGTGTTGTGTGGTGGGGGAGTACCTGTAGGCGAGCGTGTGGTGCAGGAAGCGGTTGGCGCCGAGCCCGTGGTCGCGCGACGCGTACAGCGGCGCCCAGTGCGACGGCACCGCGCACACCAGCCGCGACAC
>MU159103.1:58747-99618 GCA_015888305.1 Antheraea pernyi | reverse complement strand
AGCGCGCTGCCCGCCTGCCACGCGCTGCGCTCCAGCACGGGCGTGGCCAGCTCGAGCCCCGCGCCCGACCCGCTCGACTCCACGTGCGCCTCCATGTCGCGGTGCCGCGTCGCGAGCATGTGCACGCAGTACCTGCGCACAGACCCGATATACCGCCCGTTACATTTCTAAATGCATCTACTATGTTTCATTCAAACGATTCCAATTTCTATAGACCGATAACGACGTTCAAGTTTTACCACCCATTACATTCTTGTTTTTTTATTATGATCTTCATATTTTACATGTACAATATCAGCCACGACTGAACTTAGATTTAACTCATTTTGAAATGTAACAACTTATATGTGTGCGTTACTCACACGTATGAATAAGGGTATCAAATCTTAACACGCCACATCTACACCGACATCAATATCTGCCTTCTTTATTTTCACATTTATTAGCTAAATAAACGACTACTTTAATTAAATGACATCAATCAATTCATCCGATGCGTCAAATAAAAATACATTCATATAACGCAAATTTCACTTCATTTTTAAACATCAATGTACAAAAAATATACTCATAAAACTACGTATTTCTATAAAATACATTCTAAAATATCACTCCATCCAAAGCATCAAAACTTTAACTTTAAATAAGTTATTACTGGTTTCAGCATGAACAAGTCGGCTCGCCCGGGGTAGTACCACCCTCTCACAAAAAACCGACGTGAAGTAACAGTGCTTGCATTGTTGTGTTTCATTCGGTCAGTGAGGGAGCCGGATATCCATCTCCCCTCCCCTTCCACTTTCCCCTTCCCCTACCCTTGCTCCCCCCAACACAGGCTGGCAACGCACTTGCGACTCCCCTGGTGATGCAAGTGTCTATGGACTGTGATGATCACTTACATCAGGTGACCCACGTGTTCGTTTGCCTCCTATCATATATTAAAAAAAAATCACGATAACAGTAAAATTTTAAAGATAGAACACTACAAATTACGACGGAGCATTCTATTCGAACCATCTAACACTATTGACCTAACAAGCCTTTACAACTTCATCAAGCTCATGAGGCAAACGCTTGAGGCACTCAACTACCTGGAAAACCTCAAGGATGCCAAAGTGACCCAATCTCGGCTAGGGCTATCGACTTCAATGCAAAATCACAAATATGGAATCTAAACTAGCTACATTATTTAGTCAGACACACATGTGTGTACCTACGTGCCACAAAGTCAAACAGTTATTTCAAATTTGACAACTCAGCTAAACAACCCACCAAGTTCGAAAATATTGATCCATATTTATTTTTATACTAGCTGACCCGTGCAACTTCGTCTGCACCAAAACGGCTATCACCGGTTTCAATTGTATTTTTAAACCTAAAACCCGATTGCAGCCACACCTACCGTTTCCAATTGTAAATCCAAACTATCACGGGGCTCACACAACCATGTACCCAAATGGTATGTGAGAAATCTTTTAAAATAAGCCTAGAACCCGTTCGTAGCGTCATCTACGAGGTTCAATTAAGACAAAAACTAACCTACATATATTGGCGGTAACGTAAAAAAATAACTTGAGGGGTCTATGGACCCCAGTTGGAACCAAATTACTTTCCCTTTTTTGTAGACGTTTACTAAACAGTCAGTATAGTTTACATTATAAAATATCAAGTTGATAGAGTTCAATTATAAAATAAATGATAAAATATTTATAAAATAAATAATAATAAATTAAACACTGAATGATCTGGGATAGTCAAGTTAATACATCAAAAAATAATCCTTGAGTTGGTTTGCTATTGAAATGAAAATTATATGTATGTATATATTGTATACACTCTCTCTCTCTTTTTATCTGTTACGACACCTAACCTCCTGTACATGGAATCTGCGCATCCACAATACGTAAAATTAAATAATCATCTCTACCACTTATTTTATCATAACTATATTCTACTTGTATCAAAACTTTTTACACTCCATTGTGTTTAAGAAAACTATAAATATGAAAAAATATGAGAATCGCGTCGACGCGTCAAATGTCACTTGCCTGTAACTATTCGTCTAAGAGCTAGCAAAGGTATCGACAGCGAATTCAATAAGCCAGTTTTTTATATATCTTTATGTTCTTCCACATAGCATGCGGGCTACCTGGCTGCCGGTAAACGTTGCGTTTATTTGTGCATATCGCACCTTTACAGACAAAAATATTGATTTTTAAATAATTTTAGCATGATTTGTCACTAAATTTGATATGCTATTAAAATATTGTATTATTATTGACAGACATTTTTGTTATTGACAATAATGTGCGTAATGCTATTTTTCGTAAATAAAAATAATCAATCTCAGGTATCTCTACATTTTGGCATTCATAGAAGTGTTTTTTGTCGTCTTTGGCAGCGCTACAATAATACAGGAGAATCCGCTGAACAGCATCCAGGCCGTAAAAGGTGTACAACCACTCGGCAAGACCGGTACACTGACGGACTGCAAGACGCCAGCCGATGTTAACCGCTCGAGAGATAAGTTTGAGGCTACAAATTTCAAGTGGTGTTGATGTAAGTCCTCAAACTGTGCGAAATCGACTGCATGAGTACGGCCTACGAGCTCGATGCCCAATCAGGTGCCCACCGATACGTCACGGGATTCGCGGAAGTGGTTAATTTTGCGCTCAGGAATATCTGTTTAGATCAGCTTTCCACTTGAAAATAATTGATAGCTGGGTATACAAGGATTAAAAAATATCCAGTCGTTATATTGTCTCTTGATGGAGTCAATTCCATATCTTCAGGCGATGCATCTGATAACGCATTAACAGATGCATGATTGCTTTCATAATGTCCTACAGCCAATGCCTTACAGTATTAGATAACTCGATTCTCTTTCTTTTATATTCAGTCGTATTCAATATTGTTTCGTATTCTGGAAAGTATTGTAGTAAATCTTCAGAGAATGACTCTGCACTCTTGCAGGATGTTCGGCGCAGAGACAGATGATAATGCGGTGATGCCTGAAGGCTTGAGGCAACTGCTTTACACGAGTTACAAGCTCTCCATGGATCACTATCCTGAAGGACCACAGACCTGTCTTATGGTAAGTTAACGTATTAGTTTTAAGTGAAGCGTTCGGCTTTCAGGCGTAACACTTCACGGTGTAGGAACTTAGCTTTGGGTATTCTCTATCCTTTAATGTGACAATGATGTTCAATGTGTTTCTGCCAGATTAACAAGACGCTGACGGCTGTTGTGAACGGTTGCTTTAACAAGAAGGATTGTCACAGCGTCGGGTTTGTGGTGCGGTGGCTGGAGGAGCACTGCCACAGGCTCATTTTCCCTGTACACAGGTTTGGAATTATCTTTAACACTTTAAATTATATAACACTAGCGGGCCCGGCAGACGTTGTCCCGCCCTGATTATAAAAATGTCCGGGACAAATTATATACCAAAATGTTCCTCATGAATTACTTTATCTACTGGCGAAAACGGCATAAAGATCCGTTCAGTCGTTTTTGAGTTTATCGCGAACAGACAGACAGACAGACGCGGTAGGGGACTCTAGACTAATATTATAAAGCTGCAGGGTTTGTTTGATTGAACGCGCCAATCACAGGGACGACTGGTCCCATCTGAAAAATACTTTCAGTGTTAGATAGCTCATTCACCGAGGAAGGCTATAAGCTATATCAAGCTAAGACCAATAGGAGTTGAGCACCAACAAAGAATGTTTCAAAGTTGTTTGTTTTTCTTTTGTAAGCTTCCGCTGTGTTAGCGTTAGACCCCAAAGTAACTATTCCACGCGAACGAAGTCGCAGGCATAAGCTAGTATTACATATATGAACTTTTTTGCATTCTAGTTATGACGTGTATACATACAATGAAAGGTTACACAAGTGAATATTTTAGGGCGAACAATCTCTTAACTATTGCGGCTACAAGAAAATATTCTTAAGACTATTCTGTTTGCATTCACAGATTTTGACATATACGTGCTGTAGTCAGCCAAAAAATGGATAATCTACACATAATGGTTCTTGATGCTAATCGATACAGATTCTTATGAGGACTAACATTCAATCAAATCAATAAAGATTTAACGTTTGAATACTAAAAACACCAGTAATCGTAATAGATTTTAAAAACATACATATCACATACTCTATCCTTATTACATTAAAAATAAGGAATGGGACAAATTATCATAAACAATCGCGATGTTTTTATATAAGCGATTATATACGCAGGATGAACAATGGGATTGATCTCGACACAGTTGGTTGGCATACTAGGCATTGTACCTTTCACTTATCACTAGTTATATAACTTGTGATATAATATATCACGTGTTACGTTATTTCCATATGGTAGAAGAGTTAGCGAATATTGCTTATCTATATATTATAATAAAACTGTAGCAGGGCCAAATCTGTACATCAAATATTTTTTGAAAATTTTGATCTGCTACAGTTTTATTATAATATATAGATAAGCAATATTCGCTAACTCTTCTACCATATGGAAATAACGTAACACGTGATATATTATATCACAAGTTATATAACTAGTGATAAGTGAAAGGTACAATGCCTAGTATGCCAACCAACTGTGTCGAGATCAATCCCATTGTTCATCCTGCGTATATAATCGCTTATATAAAAACATCGCGATTGTTTATGATAATTTGTCCCATTCCTTATTTTTAATGTAATAAGGATAGAGTATGTGATATGTATGTTTTTAAAATCTATTACGATTACTGGTGTTTTTAGTATTCAAACGTTAAATCTTTATTGATTTGATTGAATGTTAGTCCTCATAAGAATCTGTATCGATTAGCATCAAGAACCATTATGTGTAGATTATCCATTTTTTGGCTGACTACAGCACGTATATGTCAAAATCTGTGAATGCAAACAGAATAGTCTTAAGAATATTTTCTTGTAGCCGCAATAGTTAAGAGATTGTTCGCCCTAAAATATTCACTTGTGTAACCTTTCATTGTATGTATACACGTCATAACTAGAATGCAAAAAAGTTCATATATGTAATACTAGCTTATGCCTGCGACTTCGTTCGCGTGGAATAGTTACTTTGGGGTCTAACGCTAACACAGCGGAAGCTTACAAAAGAAAAACAAACAACTTTGAAACATTCTTTGTTGGTGCTCAACTCCTATTGGTCTTAGCTTGATATAGCTTATAGCCTTCCTCGGTGAATGAGCTATCTAACACTGAAAGTATTTTTCAGATGGGACCAGTCGTCCCTGTGATTGGCGCGTTCAATCAAACAAACCCTGCAGCTTTATAATATTAGTCTAGAGTCCCCTACCGCGTCTGTCTGTCTGTCTGTTCGCGATAAACTCAAAAACGACTGAACGGATCTTTATGCCGTTTTCGCCAGTAGATAAAGTAATTCATGAGGAACATTTTGGTATATAATTTGTCCCGGACATTTTTATAATCAGGGCGGGACAACGTCTGCCGGGCCCGCTAGTGTTATATAATTTAAAGTGTTAAAGATAATTCCAAACCTGTGTACAGGGAAAATGAGCCTGTGGCAGTGCTCCTCCAGCCACCGCACCACAAACCCGACGCTGTGACAATCCTTCTTGTTAAAGCAACCGTTCACAACAGCCGTCAGCGTCTTGTTAATCTGGCAGAAACACATTGAACATCATTGTCACATTAAAGGATAGAGAATACCCAAAGCTAAGTTCCTACACCGTGAAGTGTTACGCCTGAAAGCCGAACGCTTCACTTAAAACTAATACGTTAACTTACCATAAGACAGGTCTGTGGTCCTTCAGGATAGTGATCCATGGAGAGCTTGTAACTCGTGTAAAGCAGTTGCCTCAAGCCTTCAGGCATCACCGCATTATCATCTGTCTCTGCGCCGAACATCCTGCAAGAGTGCAGAGTCATTCTCTGAAGATTTACTACAATACTTTCCAGAATACGAAACAATATTGAATACGACTGAATATAAAAGAAAGAGAATCGAGTTATCTAATACTGTAAGGCATTGGCTGTAGGACATTATGAAAGCAATCATGCATCTGTTAATGCGTTATCAGATGCATCGCCTGAAGATATGGAATTGACTCCATCAAGAGACAATATAACGACTGGATATTTTTTAATCCTTGTATACCCAGCTATCAATTATTTTCAAGTGGAAAGCTGATCTAAACAGATATTCCTGAGCGCAAAATTAACCACTTCCACTTAAGATTTATTGTAATATAAGTAAAGCGTCAATAGCATCATTCGACAAACTTACAAAATTGAATTCATTTAAGGTTAAATTTTACCATAACCACTTCAAACTCACTCTTCTTACATCATCATTCATCTTCTTCAAAATACCTACGACATTCTAACACAAACATTGAAAGCATAGATATCTACATATACATTCAACACATGGGAAGTCTAATGTAAATAATGAGCATATAAGCTACTTTGGCAAAACATTTCAAAAACGGTTATATGCAATGAACGAGATTTAATCAACGTTTCCGGAGATGATTTCTACATCTACCATAACCCTTCATCCAGATAATTACGACCAACGTAAAATGAATACAACTGTCAAAGAAAATTATAAAGCGTTGAAGGTTAGAAGAGCCTTGGCCATACAGTATTTAAAGAAACTGTGGTATTTGAAAATGTTTTCTCCACTGCTGAATTTGCCTTGTGGTGAGTGCAATGGCTTCATTTATGACATTAAAGCTTCACTCCAAGTGATCTTATGGTAGGTACGATCTTTTGGAGAAGAGCCTTACCGTCACAAAGAGCTCCCACCACTGCACATTGCTTTTCTCTTCATCAATGTTGCAATCTGATAATGGTCTAGCGTTATTTTTAATTGAGACGAATGGACGATTAAACAAACATTCAGAAAAGGTTTTTAAAGTAAAACTTCTTTAGGCGCGACTAGGAGGTAATTGGACGACAATGCAACGAAAGTCCTTAACGGCAATATGGCGTCACGTTTCTGTACCATACCGTTTTTAAATAATTTTGATTTTGTCAATAAATAGTTTATAAACAAATAAATCAAAAATTTTTGAAAAAAGAAAAATAAATAATTTAATAATTGAATAATAATAAAAATCATACAATAGAATTAATTATGTATATATGAGCGCGTGACCGTGTTACCTAGTATACGTATAGTGATCGACGATAATAAATGTATATATTACTAGTGTTACATCATCAATAAATGCCTTTTTAAACTCTCATTACGTTATTGGTCTGACGGGCTTTCACAGTTTCATCGGGCTACTAAGGCCAGCTCCTAAAGTATTCAGCGTATTGTGAACAAGCTCAAATGATCAAGGGTGCCAAAATGGCTGAACCTCAGTATGGGCTGTTGCTTTGGATGTCCGTAAAAAGAAATCTTATCACTCACTATATTTCACTGGATGATATTATTCCTCCATCTACATAAATGTTAATACAATAGATAATGGAAATAATTGGTTAATGAAAGAAAGTGGTTTAAAAATCTGTGTAATGATTTCCTGATGATTTACCCACCTGACGTATGTATCGATAATAGCGGTGTCGTCCAACATACTAAGGATCTTTTCACAGTGGTGTCTAAACGTTGACAGGGGGATATGTTTGTTCTTGCACTTGCCCACTCTGTGGATGTACTTGTAGAACTGTCTAGCCAGTTCAGGGTACATGGGAAACAAGTATTTCTGCAAAGACCAAGTTAATGACTGAGAAATTTATTCTATTTTTGTTTATATCATGATGACATTAGAAAACTATATTTTTACGCATGCTTTACAAATAGTATGAATGATGTGGCAATGACAAAAAGGGTAGCAACGCTATTACTATGATATAAAGCCCAAAAAGTTTTTTCGGAGCACATCGATAGTTGCCTGGCCATGAAGATCGTAAGATAGCAACCATGTAATGGTATTCCCTAAAGCCATGCAAATTAAAAACAAAAATTCTTACTGTAAATGACTTTTCTGTGACACCGTTGATGCCATCTTCTTTTTGGGAACGCTGAGCTAACAACTGAAAAGAAAATAAAAAAATGTTAATTAAAAATCACATACCAACGCTGAAATTACTTAAAGTTTATAACGCTCCGTAAAAACAATGATAGCACGTTTTATGACCCAGTTAATACATCCACATTTAGATCGTTTTCGTCACCTATACAGAGATGGCGTTATAATGGCATGTGTCATCCATAAAAAGGTCACATTCATGGTAAAGTCAGAATGTCGTATATATAAACAATGGAATGAATACTAATAAATGAAACTGATCATGGAACATAAGGAAACAGATTACAGAGCAACGATTGATGGCTTATTTGAATTTTGTCTCATACGCCTAGCGGTTCGTGTGATTTCATGTTTATATATGTTTAGACCACGATCTCACTTGATGTTAAGTGATAATGTAGCTTGAAATGGTAACATGTCGAACCTAGGTGGGCTGACTCTCAAGACTGAGTGGTGATAACGTCAGCAATATTTAATTATTGTACCAGAACACATTTAAAAATAATGATATATATGTTTACGTAAGCATGGGGGTGGGGGTAAGAGGATTGCTTGCTTTTGCTGAGCAGCAGGAGGTGACGGTTCGAAATTACAACAGTTCTGCTTACGTAACACTTGAACGGACACTTGTCGCCGTTGTTCTTCGAGTATAAAATATCGTCGTTTTACCACCCTAATAATAAAAAACCACGAACAAAGATAACATATTTAAATATGAATAAATTAATTACGTTACTAGTACTGTAGTTATTTAAAGGATTATTTAGTAGATAATATAAATCAATCAATGAACTTAACCTGTCGCCCATATCACTTATCAGTACCTGTATCCGTTCAAACAAAACAACATTGATCAACATTTTAAATCTGATAATTATCCTAATCAAATTACTAAAAGTTTATGTAAGTGAATATGTTCGACTAACTTTAAGACTTTCTTTTTTATTGTAGCAAGACGTAATACAGAGAGAACTACAATCCATCGGTAGTATATGAGATCATGCCGGCCTGCAGCCTCTAAGCAGCTGAATGCAACTTGTTAATGTCTACGTCCGCTACCGTGACACACCCGAGAGGCGAGACTACAACGCCACCCGGGGAACCACTATTGACCTGCGATACCGCGCTATTGACTTTATCGGGGTGTTACTAATGACCTCGAACGCTATTGGTGGAAGTTATCGGCTGTTCATTAGTCATTCCGGTGTGAGACTACATTGGTGGCATATAAAGGGCAAGATGTCGCTGATCTGGACGCACTCCTATGTGGAAGTTATTGTAAGGCGAAGCTCTGGCCAAATAAACAGTGAAAGTATCTACGATGTGTTTATTGCCATTCCAGACTGCATCGACACTATACGTGATGAGTGTAACAAATCAGAAGCGGGATTACCTGAATGTCCGTGCCATAACTCGAAGGGTAGGAGAACAAAACGGCAATACAGTAAAATCTGAAGAAACGTACAAATCGTAAGAAAGATGTTTTTTTCTCACGGAACGAGATTGTGTCAAGAATAACTTTGTGGTATCATTTGATCGGGAAGCCTACAGATCGCGTTATAAAGAAAAGGAAGTTTTTATGGAGCGAAGCGGCGTCATGATTCACTGATGGATGCCGAACTTTGTGGTATTGCTGTATACATCCCTTCACGGTTATGTTTCGCAGGTATGATGAACTTATATATGATAACTACGTGGTTACTTTGTGATTACTACGTAGTTACTGTGTGATTGCTGTGTGATTACTACGTGGGTACTGTGTGATTACTACGATCGCCGTTTCTAATGCAGGAATAAATCTTTTTCAGGTATTTACGGTTTTCTTTTACAGGTATCTTTCGCAGGTATATTAACTATCTTTAGCAGGTATGAACTATATGAATTACTATGTGGTTACTGTTTGCTGTACCTGAACTATGTAGGTCTTATGTACTATGTGAATAGTAGGTCTTATGTTGTACTATGTGAATAGTAGGTCTTATGTTGTACTGTGAATAGTAGGTCTTATGTTGTACTGTGAATAGTAGGTCTTATGTTGTACTATGTGAATAGTAGGTCTTATGTTGTACTATGTGAATAGTAGGTCTTATGTTGTACTATGTGAATAGTAGGTCTTATGTTGTACTATGTGAATAGTAGGTCTTATGTTGTACTATGTGAATAGTAGGTCTTATGTTGTACTATGTGAATAGTAGGTCTTATGTTGTACTATGTGAATAGTAGGTCTTATGTTGTACTATGTGAATAGTAGGTCTTATGTTGTACTATGTGAATAGTAGGTCTTATGTTGTACTATGTGAATAGTAGGTCTTATGTTGTACTATGTGAATACTAGGTCTTATGTTGTACTATGTGAATACTGTTTCTATGTACTATGTGATTACTGTTTCTGTGTACTATGTGTCTAATCATCATGTGATCCCACTATCGGTAATCCGTTATGTGATAAATGGATGCATCGGAATTGACAATAATCTTGGTCATGTATTATCGGTGTCATAAAGCAAGTTACTCGTATTATATTCTTTTCAGATTAGGGATGTATGTGGAAATGGACTGTGACCGCCGTGGGACACGGCATTTGCAGGATGTCCGAGTGTTAATGTCTACGTCTGGTACCGTGACACACCCGAGAAGCGAGACTACAACGCCACCCGGGGAACCCCTATTGACCTGCGATACCGAGTTATTGACTTTATCGGGGTGTTACTAATGACGTCGAACGCTATTGGTGCAAGTTATCGGCTGTTCAATAGTCATTCCGGTGTGAGACTACATTGGTGGCATATAAAGGGCAAGATGTCGCTGATCTGGACGCACTCCTATGTGGAAGTTATTGTAAGGCGAAGCTCTGGCCAAATAAACAGTGAAAGTATCTACGATGTGTTTATTGCCATTCCTGACTGCATCGACACTATACGTGATGAGTGTAACAAACTAGACTAAACACTATTGCGTGTTATACCTTATATATGGTGTACTACAATTTACAATTATCGCCATGCCCAAGAAATATACAAAAATTAGAGTTTATAAAATTTAGTAACTCTACGTAAGTAATTTTAATGTAATTTTGCTACGTAATTTAATTTAAATATGCAACAGTCGTACGGGTTGTAAGGTGTGATTTGAATTTAATCAGATTTTTTAAATAATAATTCCTAAGCAAAAATACGATATTTAGTTTAGGCCCTGAGAAGACGCTTAAGAACATAAAAACTACTACCGGTTCGGAAAACAACACAGTCATCGAGAAGAACCTGCAAGAAACTCGGTTTGGTTTGTCTTTCCATTATACATATTTTGACAAGCATTTGTTTCTGAAGGATGCACAGAGAGTGGCGTAATTTCTAGACATCGCCATCGCGTCGTTCACATATCGGTCCACACTATAATAAGCCTTTAGACAATAAAACCCGCTTGACATGGTGCTTGAATTCACTATCCGGCAAAACACATTTGCTAACTTTGTTATAAAACTATTCAGTATTGGTGTTCGCTACAAGATAAGCTATGCTAATCAGTCAATGTCACGACTGAGTCAATTATGTAGCTAAATGCTGTTTGATTTCAAAATCCGATCAAAGTCAGTCGCTATGTCATAGACAGTCAGACTTGCAACTTATATACTCATTCTCGATTTGTATTCGAAAACTTCGTTAAGGTCATATCGTTCACATAGTAGATAGTTCTTCCAAGCACTTTATTACGAAATTTTTAAGATAAACACAGTACTGATTTTTTTAAGTGATAACAAATTTGATAAAGTAATTAACCGATAAAGGTTTTAATAAGTAATATACTTTTCAAAATATTAACAATGTGTGCGTCGCGGTTTTACTAGTTTTTAATTTACCCCGATTTCGGTTCGCCCTCCCTCCTACACCATACTCGTTTAGCATATTATGAAACATAGAATTTACATTGTAATTGCTCAAAGGTCGTATTATTTAGTAATTAATTATAAATGATTCTTAATAAATATAGTATAACATGTATAAAAGCATATTTTTAAATCCGAATAATAGTTTTAGAGATCTGCGCTTTCAAACAGAATCTCTGGATTTTTATAATATTCAGTACTAGCGCGACCGGCGTTGATACGTTCCTCGTGAATCACTTTATCTACTGGTGAAAACCGCATGAAAATCCATTTAGAAGTTTTTGAGTTTCTCGCGAACAGACAGACGTCGCAGAGGACTTTGTTCTATAATGTGTAGTGATAAATAGAAAAAGGTAACTACGACAATTACTCACTTATGCAAGCGATTTAATATACCATACCATAATATACCATATTTGTTTGTTACGCTTCCACATCTTATTTATACAACCGATTGTCATGAAATGTTGCGTACACTCTATCCATAAAAGCACATATAACATTTTATTAGGGGAAAAACCGTTTCCAAAGCATAGGTCACATCTATATTCATGCAAGTGAGGCCGCGAGAAAAAGCTAGTATATAATATGAGTAAGGTGCGCGATTGGATTCATCTGAGAACATGTAAGTCTTGTGACAGGCAACGCACCTTACAAGTAGGAGCGGCAGATTTCCTTTTCTTTATCCTAGCGGCTTGTATCCCGACTATTGTCAAATGTAGATGCTTCAGGTCGGGCTTCCAACGCTCCAGTTTCAGTGACATAACTATACGAACGCCCGGGAGCGACTGAGTGTAGGTAACAATAATATAAACATCGAATCCGATTTACACTTTATCAATAACACGTCCGTGATTAGATTTTAGAGTAGCTGTGAATAATACGTATTAAAATTATACGATAAATTTATAGTGATGAGATTTGATTATTGGAACAATTAATTCGTTTTACACAAAAGACAGTCGATTCTCATGGAGATCGGTTGTATTAGTACCGTGTCCGTACAATTACATTTTCTAGGATCTTTAGGTACTTATAGTGTGAGGTTTTACAACAAACTCGTAAAGTATATTACCGATTTGCCGGACTGTAAGTTTAAGCGCCATGTCAATCGGTGTCAGAAGGCTAATAGAGTGGATCAATATGTGAATGATGGTGAAGTCTGGAATTGATTCATCTCTGTGCATCCATTAAAAACAATTGTAACGTGTGATGTATTTTAAATATATATACAGTGGTGGTCGTATAATTAGAAACACTACCAACGGTCCTTGACATTATGTAAGATATTTCACCGCAATCGTTTTTATTTTGAAATTAAACAATAAATAGGACAACAATGATGTTCAACGATTTATCATTTATTAGAAAAACAATATAAATCCCACTACAACAACAAGTGCAGTTTCAATTTACATTACGGATAAACATTTGAATCAGTCAACAATAATGGTCAACTACTTAGAAACAACAACAAAAACGTATAAAAAGAACAATATTTTATTAAGTATTAGTAATTAGTATTGTTATTTCCGAATTAGCTACTATCCACAGCCTACCAATAGTTATAATTAATATTTTGTGGCGTTCCCCTTATAATAACAGCACTGCAAGGGCTGGCATTGATTCAATCAATTTCATACATTACGTTGTACATGAAAGTACTGTCAATTGAATCGTTTATCACTATTTTAGCGTTTTAATCGAGACCTCACAACTAGCAAGAGATTACTTGCAGCATTACTTAGATTAATTACATAATTAATTTATTTCAGTGTTTACCTAGTTCGTCTAAATAATATTTGTAATGTCCATGGCGAGAGCAAAGGTACCCACGACTGACTGGTTTATTTCACAAAAACTTGATGTTTAGGAATGTCAAATTGTGATTTCAATGAGGATTAGTGGTAACAAGTTCCACCACTGCGGTGAATGAGTCCAGCTTATGGTAAGAAACATCGATTATAATTTCACCATGGTGGTAGAATGTTATGTTTTGTTCTGTCATTGGTAATTCGAATTTCCACGTATATAGGCTATATAACGGACGTATGCTAGTTTTTCTCCGCGAATTAGTATATTTAACCTACTCCAGGCTACCTTTTTTATTTATGGCAACGAATCTTCTAGTAGATTATTACTGGCGTTGTCGAGTAGGTAATGATATTACTAGTTTTTGGTGATTATTTCGATGAACTAACAAGATGGTGTCTCCCTAGAACCCGCCAGGGAGTTTTTGTGGCAAGTCAGAACATACTTCGTGGTATTATTTCCCATCCACTTCACTTGTCCACAATGCCCAATCTATATTACTTAAAACACCACCAATATTACAAAATATAGAGCCAAATAATAAAAGATTATGAATAAAACATAATATCCATTACATGATACGTCAAGGTCCCGTCAAAAACTCTCGGTCCATCTTTATACCTATTTGATAAAACGATGATGGCTTCGGGGTAGCGTGCTCCTACACTATACCGATCGACGTAGGTTCGAGTTCTTGTAATTCAGGTAGAGTTTTTTAAGCTAAACATTGCGATGAAACTGTACAATTGTGGTACGGCTTTCTATAAGTTAGCTTATCTAGGTTATCATCACTACTAACACTAGACACTAGCGCCAACATATTAGGGATACACATTGATACTAGCGCCACCATATTAAAGATACATAAATAAGAATTGTTAATATTATATAGATTTTAATAGGACTTAAATAAGAATGGATATCATTATATAGAATTGAATCATTCGTTTGATCATTATTAATAATAGTATATTCTTTGACTTCATAGTTCGGCCATGAAAGGCAAGATGTCGCTGATCTACATGTCGAAATAGATTACTAACCATATTAGAGATACATAAATAAGGATAATTATAGTATTGTATAGCTTAAATAACATTAATTTGTTCATACATTTTGTGTTACTTAAATTATTTTGCGGAATTATGTATAAATAGTAAAGGTAAAAATATTTTAAAGGCCCATCTATATAAGTCAAAGCGATTACTATTTATACATGATTCCGCAAAATAGTTTAAGTAACACATAAATAATAAAGTATGAACAAATTAATGTTATTTAAGCTATAGAACAATTTTATATAATTATCCTTATTTATATATCTCAAATGTGTTGACTAATCTGTGTCGACATGTAGATCAGCGACATCTAGCCTTTCATGGGCGAATTATGTATCTTTAATATGGTGGCGCTAGTATCAATGTGTATCTCTAATATGTTGGCGCTAGTGTAGATATATATTTATAATATGGTGGCGCTAATATCAATGTTCCGGTCGTGTTGTACTCTCGTCTCTTGAATGTGATGCAGCGGCGCCGGAGGTGGGTGCTAACAAATATCTATATATCCTTGGCAGATTGACGTATTTAAGCTAAAGCCAAATAATACCGCAATAAAACTCAACTAAGTTATTCAAAATCATCTTAACAGGTAACATACTATAGTACAACGATATTTTACTATCGTGATGTTTTTTTTCATTCTGCAGATTCTTGGTCCGCACCTTTTTTCTGCATTATTTTTTAATCATGTTAAAAATCGTTTTAAATTTGAGCAACTTATTATTATTATTTTACTTAACTATCATATTTCGGATTTTTAATTGAGATATTGCCATTATGACGACTTCATTATCATTTTTTATAACTAATTTTAAATAATCATGGACAATGTCCCGCGCCGTAGTCTCCACGGCCCGATGGATTAACTTACTAATTGAGTGGTCATTCACAGCGCTATAGTAAACACAAGTGTTGGTGTCCGGATATTGCTACTATAGCATGTGAAACGCTATCGTGGATCTGCTTTCTTCTGCCCTTTGTTTGTAAGATCACAAACAATTAGATAGTAGTCCGGTGAAGCTGTTAAGACCTTGCTTGGTCAATAGCGTAGTCAGTTCGAAAGAAAAAACGAAAAAAACAAATAGATTTGTGAACTGTCAGAACGCGCGCTGTTTCTTCAGCTCAGTAGTCCTTATTTATTAAAAAAAAATCTATCGTGATGTTAGTGACATTAGTGTTAATATTGAATTGTTAAATGTTAGTCACTCACTCACTTCGATTAAATCCCTTCTAAAACAATAGTCGTCTTTTGAAAATTACAGTTTACACGACCGGAGAAATAAGATTACAAAAAAACTTTCCAGCAAAATCTAAGAACGCAGTACTATACGAATTTACCCAGTAATTGATTATTATTAAAATTATAAAAAAAATTAAGTTACTGTCTGTTTTGTTACGCGACGCGACTACACTTCACCGACAGTTCCTTGACGTTTGAGTCGCGACCGTGTCCAGCGGCAGCGCGCGTATCTTGTTCACAGAAACGCATTCTTTGTTTGTTGCGCACGTGTATTGAGGCTCGATTGGTTACTTAAATCGCATACCCAATACCAACTGATTTCATGTCTATTAGCAAATAATGCCTTGGAAAGGTTCGAGTCGTATTAGAATTTTAGAAAACAAAACAGTACTATGTAATGCAGTAATATGCATGAGCCTATAGGAAAAAAAGCAGCAAAGAATCTATATTAGTGTTTTTGAAAGACATTCATCCACTTGTTGTATTTTGACTGTGAAGTTTTAAAGTTAGGTGGTAAACAACCTGTAATCAAGCACACACACACTTCTAACATCACTTCCAATCTTTTTACTGCTTCATTATCAACTTTGTATTATATATATCACTCCTATAAGAATATTCTTTCATCATTATATAATATAAAATAAAGTCCCTTAGCGCGTCTGTCTGTCTGTTCGCGATAAAATCAAAAACTACTGAACAGATTTTCATGCGGTTTACACTAAAATCAAAATACTCTTTATTCAATTTAGGCACTGAGAAGGCACCTAAGAACGTCAAAGCTACCACCGGTTCGAAAAACAACCCACTCATTGAGAAGAACCGGCAAGAAACTCGATCTGGTTTATCTTTTCGCAATAACTAACAGTGGATAAAGTGATTTATGAGGAAAGTTTTGGTATATTATTTTTTTTTTTTTTTATGTCATAGGTGGCAAACGAACAGGTGGGTCACCTGCTGTTAAGTGATCACCACCATCCATGCACACTAACAACCCCAGAGGAGTCGTAAGTGCATTGCCATCTTTCGGAGGGAAGGGTTAGGGGAGGGAAAAGGAGAGGAGAGAGGAGAGGGGAGGGGAGATGGGTCTCCGGCGCTCTCACTGACCGAACGAAACGCAACAATGCAAGCACTGTTACTTCACGTCGGTTTTCTATGAGAGGGTGGTACTACCCCGGGCGAGCCGACCCATGCATGCTGAAACCAATAATAGTTTCAGCGTGGCTCTACCACCATTAGACTAGACTCTTAACCATTAGACCATTATTTCTCAAGGATTTTTTTATAATCAGGGCGGGACAACGTCTGCCGGGCCCACTAGTTGAAATATAAAAGATTTATTGAAAAATATAGATATAGCTAAAGCTAGTAGATTTTGCATATTTATAATTAATGATGACAACATATATCATCTTTCTGTTATTCATACAGTTTATGTATATCAGGGTGAGATGGGTCTCAGATGCTATAATTTTTTCGAAACTTATTTTAAACTTCAGCCATATGTGTGTCTGACAATTAAAAAAGGTGATTCATCAGGCACTACTACTACACCTTTGAAAAGGTAACCAGTAATCCAAAGTAACAAAATCTGTTTACACAAGAAGAGATTGGCTATTTTATCCTAGTATGTCACTATTCTCCACACTTACTGTTTAGGAAAATTTTGTTGACCGATAATTTATTTTCAACCAACACAACCAAGCGACAATAATACAAAGAACAGACAAGAGGACAATAAATTATTTGGGGGCACCTGGCTAATCGCATTATCTCAGATCAACAGCTGCATGTCATTAAAAGACAGGGGACAGACCGATCAATTTCACATGAAGCGGACAACGAAAAAAAGGTGATGTTCTGGAATTCGTTCATATTCAGCCTAATTGGACTTCTAGTAGGTATGAATGTGAATGCATAATATTTTTTTTCTATCAAATGTGTCTGTTCTTTAGAAGGCCATAACTTGACATAAAAACATGATCATACGATCATAATAATTTGTTCTCTGTCTGTCTCTTTGCGAACATACAATTAATGAACACAAAGTACTCTCGCACACAGAACAATTGTTTACAGATTACATAAATAATTTTACAGTATTGTATTGAAAATACCAATATTCAGCTCTGTGATAACTTAAACTGTATATTTCAGCTATATCATTACTATAACGGCCTTATAAGAAAAATACATTTTAATTAATCATTTATTTGAAGAAAACATTACATATCCTGGATTGTAATGTAATTAAACTGTACCTTTATTTTTTGAGGAATAGAAAAATCACAATGTTACAAGTATTATACTAAATTGTACCAAATATCTGCAAAGAGTTTGGCAAGTATTAATAACCTTGGATGTCAGTGAAACTTGTTTACTCATAATTAAGATTGAATTCTCAATTTCATATTTTCATTATAATGTAATATGACAATGTTGAGTAAATACTTTATATACTATACTACGAATTGAACAATAAATAATATAAATAGAGAATACTTCTCTTCTAAATATAGGGGTTAAAACTCATAAGTCTGTATATAACATTTTTTTTTATAGTTTATATATTCTATAGTATTTATAATAAAACAAAACTAAATTATTACAATGTTTTCTCTTCTATATATATTTGATTAATTAATTATTAAAGGTTATGGAAACAACATTATTTTATAATGCTGTCCAAAATATTGTACCTATATAACATACAATGGAAAGTCACTTAACAATTAGTAAAAGAGAAACATAATCTAGCCATATCATTGTTAATTTCAATTTTTGTAGAAATGGTTTATATTTCTGAATATGAGCTTTTGTTGCATTACATTGATTACTGTTAGTATTTTTGATATGTTACATAGTCTGAATTCTTATTAAAACATACGTGAGACATTGCTGAATCATCAAATCGTGTTTGCTATATTTATCACAGATACTCAATTGTTATCAGTAACGAATCAAAACAAATTGCCAAGTGGAAACGTCAAACTATCAAGCATCGTGACCTCGCTAATTAATCTCACCTTGCCGAGTTTTTCCACAGGAACCATTGATGGAGGAGGTTTGTCCTGCCTCTCTGAAAGGCCCTGGAGGTCGCCTCCGGACCCTGACCGTGACCCGGCGCCCCTCTGCGAACTTCTAGGAGTACTTCCACCGCTTGCGTTTCCTTCACCTCCAGACTTGGAGTCATGACTATGATGGCTGCCCATCACAATACACAATCTTACTTGCACTAATTACGTAATAGAAACCAATGAAACGATGGAAAAGTTTGCAAAAATAAATCGCAAATATATTCGAAAGCCCGTACGTCACGCGTGACAGAATGCGACGTAACCTGTCAAAGCTATCATCACAGAGTAGTAGTAATAATATTCGTCCAATAGGACAGGCGAAGGAATTATCCATACTGCCAATTCTGAAGTTGTCAATATAGGTAGTTCTTATGTATTCTTTAAAGGCCTAATCGCCAAATCTTCTATAGTTCTTATGTATTCTTTAGTCAGTTTTATGTCCAAGTTAACGTAAAGGCATACGCGCCAAATCTTTTCTATGTTCAAATTGATGTAAAGGCAGAAACGTCAAATCTTCTATAATATATTCTTTTATCTGTCTTATTTATCTTAAGTTATTTATTAATAGTAGCGTACTATGTTCCAGAGAGTTTGTTGATTTCCATTATCGAGTGATTAATTCAATATTCTAACAAGATGGTAGCTCCCTTGTTAGAACTTTCCATGGAGTTTTTGTGGCATCTCAGAATTCATGGTCCGTGGTATTATTTTCTATTCACTTCACTTATGCACAATAAACAAACTATATTACATAAAACACCACCAATTTTACACAATATAGATTCAAGTAACCCAAGATTATGAATAAAAAATAAAGTCCACTACATAACAGACTAAGATCCCGCCAAAAACCCCCTTTATAATTAAGTAGTAATAATATTCGTCCAATAGGATAGGCGAAGGAATTATTCCATACTGCCAATTCAGAAGTTGTCAATATAGGTTGTTCTTATGTATCCTTTAATTAATTCAATATTCTAACAAGATAGTGGCTGCCTTGTTAGAGCTTTCCATGGAGTTTTTGTGACATTTCAGAATTCATGGTCCGTGGTATTATTTTCCATTCACTTCAATTCTGCACAATAAACTAACTATAATTTATAAAACACCACCAATTTTACGCAGTCCGGTGAAGCTGTTTAGACCTTGCTTGGACAATTGCGTAGTCAGTTCGAAAAAAAACCACCAATTTTACACAACATTCAAGTACCACAAGATTATGCATAAAATACAAAATCCACTACACGACAGACCAAAACCCCGCCAAAAACTCCCCTATATAAAGATATCATATATGCATTTATTTACTTTTTTTTTCTGGCCTAAAGTGTTTGCGTATTTGCCAGCGAGAAAATTTTATAAAACGTCGTTCAGAAAATAAAATTATCATTCAAGGTGTTACGCCACTCTGAAATTATTTAAAAACAATTTATTTTTGACTCTGTAAATTGTTTATTCATTTAAGAATATTCTATGCATTTCATTATTCGAAAAATCTCAATATTAGAGAAATTATAATAAATAGCAGTCGGCGCATTAAAGTTGACAATCAAATCTTAATCAGTGTTTAAAACCTTAACGAGGGATATAATTTAGTTCTTTTGAAGAGTTTTGGATGATATTAATAATTCAGGTAATTTGTTGCCAAGAATGTGGAACCTCATTTGTTAAAGGCATTAAAGATAATTAAATTTTTTAAGTCAGTGACATCATACTTTTTTTCTTATACGTTTTTCTAAAAACTACTTTTTTCAAAACGTTGTGCATGACATTTATGAGACATTAAGATATGAACGAGTGCGAAGTTTCCGAATGTGATGTCAGGGTCAAAGCGAAGTGGAGAAGAAAAGTAAGGAAGGCTGACCCCACCACCATGTGGGACTAACAGCCAGGAAGAGAGAGAGAGAGAGAGTTGTGTATGACATTTATCTCTTAATCTTCAATCAATCTTAATCGAGAGATTTAGATGAAATTGACTAGAGTTGTTTTCATAATATTATCTAAAATGCAACGCAGCCTATTTCGACTGAGTTTCATGTGCAAAAAATATAAATTGGTCAAAACCAAACTTTCAAATTCTGAAAATTTATTTTGACTTCTTAAACAGCTATCATATCATTACATAGTATAAAACAAAGTCCCCTACCTCGTCTGTCTGTCTGTCTGTTCGCGATAAACTCAAAAACTACTAAACAGATTGTCATGTAGCTGTCACCAGTAGATAAAGTAATTCATGAGGATGGCTTTGGTATACTCATATAATTTGTTAAGGATTTTTTTTAATCAGGGCGGGACAACGTCTTCCGTGCCCGCTAGTATACAATAAATTATATTATTATAATATAACTATTATTATTACTCTTTTAAATAATATAAAAGTATTTGAGACTACGCCAAGCAGAGAAATATAGTGCACCATTAGCGAAGATTCTATAAGCAAGGCTCTAATTATCGGCTCAAATCTCAGCTTTTTTTTCCAATTTTATAACATTGCAAATTATTCATAAAATATTATATAGGTGTGTAAACAAATATTATTTGGAAATATGTAATGGATTTTTTATAAAAGTCTATACTTATGTCTCTGAGTACGAATGTTGCGTAACCCTGTAAATAACATTTTTGTACATTCAGTGGAAAAATTACACTGGTAGATTTACCAAAACATAAAAAGACTCAAAAATAAAAGACATGATGTTATATAATGTGATATTAATATTATATAACAATAATATATATATATATATATCATTTAACAAGGCTTCTTTTCTATGTTGATTCTAGGTATTAGGTACACCTTTTTCAATTATAATGTGTGTACCAGGCAACACTGTCACAATAAAAACGATGTTTTTTAAACTACCCTCACCTGATAACGAAGAAGTAGTAAGTGTGCTTGGATAATATATTTGTAGCATGCGCACCGCTGAAATATCTTATGGTGGGTTTCTGCTACTCTGGGGGACCCCGAAGGGTTTCCAGAACCTTTAAAGTTTTCGTCCAGATCCAGCTAACAACAGTAAAGATAAAATGCACGTATCTCGTGATCTCCTTTCTGTTGCAGCTGGCCGCTGAGCTTCCACGAATGTTGATATTATGATTTATTTGATGATTCAGCTGCTGATTATAACATGATCGCATCGATCGTTCGATGAACAACAGAAGAATGAATGACACCTTTTTCTTTTTTGTTGACGTTCACGTGCATGGTTACCAATAAGTTGGAGTCTCGATACTATTAACTAACTGAGATCTGAACGTTAACAATCGATTTATATAAAAAGGTTCTATTGCATAATGATGACGATATAATATTAATAACAGGTCATTCAGGTACAGTGATTGTAAGCTATAAGTATTAAGTCGGGACTTCGTTGTTTCTATTCTCACACAGTCATTTGTTTCCGCGTTATGAATATGAATGCTTACTGGGTTTAGGTATTTGAATTCCTATATTTGCGTATAGGTATAGAACCTGTTAGCATTGTATAAGTATCCATATATATAACATACCTTATTATTTTGAAATAAATATATATAATTTACCTTTATTTATTGTGAAAACACGTACAAAAATATTAATTATAATAAATTTTTCAATTAATTTAATATTATTATTTATTAAATTCATTATATTTTCAAATGGTTTATAGAGCTTACTGTATGTATCACAGGATCTTTAAAACTATATAACTAATAGGTACTAATTAAATTACCAACTGCCTATCAATATTTATTGTAACTTAATTGTAAATTAATATCTATCTAATAATTGCTATTCAGTTTTAAATTGTAACGGGAACCATTGCCACTAAATGCTAAATATTCCATTGCCACTAAATGATGAATAATCCCTTTTATCAATAGACGTGGTCTAAGTAAATCTACAATTAAGTGAATAAACAAAATTGTAAAGGAATTCTTCAATTATCACAAAACAAAATTAGTAAATAATTATTAACTCATTCCATATAATAATTATACAAATAACTAACTTAAGTGTTACACATTTTAGAAGTTTGGGTTATTTCACAATCATTATATTAAAGCCTGGAGGAACTTCTGTAAAGGTAGCTCTACGCAGAGATGAACCGGAACAGCTGCTGCATATGTGCACAGGATTACCCACAGCCAATGACTGCCCTGTAATTAAATTAGAATGGATTAAGTTTGCAAACCTGTGGTACGTATGTTTGCATCCACTCACGTGTAATAAGTATTATGTAATGTCTCAAAGGTATTATCAATTCCTGTAAAATATTATACTATAAAAAAAACCTGTTTTGTACATTGAATACCACGGAAGCGCCTCGAGGCAGCACTATTTAGGAAACATGATTTACTAGAGTAAGTAGTTATAACAAACTTCCGCGAGTTATGCGTGTCTTGCTGATAGAAGAAAGAAGCAATAAAAACGTACACGAACCATCACAACTACAAGTAGGAAACGCTTAAAAAACAGTTTGTCAATCCGAGAGATCATGTAGTACTTATTTTCTTTTACTATACCATTTGCTTCTTTTGCCATATGCGTCATGGTATGTGGTAATATAATAATAAAAAAGTCTGTGTAGTCAACATTATAATATTAGGTCTTTACCTATGAAATTGCCGTTTTATATGAAAAAAATTAAACGAATTTTTTTCATGTATTTTTTATTTGTATTAATCGAAGTAATCACCCATGCAATCAATGAATCTTTGCCAACGCAGTGGCAGTTTATTGATGTCCTTCTTAAAGAAATCAGCTGGGCGGGAGGCAACAAATTCTTCAAAGGCATTTTGTACTGCCTCTCGGGTATTGAATTTTTTTTCCCGCCATGGAGTTATCCAAATTCTGGAAAAAGTAGTAGTCTGTAGACGCAAGGTTTGGTAAGTAGGGTGGATGACGGAGAACTTCCAACCCTAGTTCTTGCAACTTGGAGACCGTCTGCTGTGCAGTATGTGGTCGCGCGTTGTCGTGCAGGAGCAGCGGAGACGAGCGATTGACCAATGCTGGTTGGAGATGTGCCAGCTTCTCCATCACTGTGTTCAGTTCTTCACAGTACACATCTGCAGTAATGCTCACCCCGTTTGGTAAGAAGCTGTGATGAATCACACCGGCGCTAGACCACCAAACAGTGACCATCATTTTTCTAGAGGTAAGTTTTCGTTTAGGGCATCGTTTAGGTGCTGAACCAGGATCCAACCAACTTGCTGAGCACTGGCGGTTATCAAACAGAATCCATTTTTTATCGCAGGTAACAATGCGGTTCGAAGTTTCTTCATTTGTGTGTCTGTTGAGCAGTGCAATGCACGTCTCGACGCGTACTTCGCGCTGGCGATCATTGAATTCGTGGGGCACCCATTTGTCAAGCTTTTTTACCTTGCCAATTCGACGCAAATGGACCATATTGTTTTGACGCTAACGTCGAAAGCTGCTGCTAATTCCAAAGTCTTCGGACGACCGCAAGGTTCATTTTTTCAGGTCGAAATTCCCAGAACGAAAGCCAGCAAACCAATAACAGGTGGTGCGTTGGTTTGTAGTGTTAGCTCCGTAAACGTCGTTGATGTTGCGTGCCGCTTGTGCCGCGTTGCTGCCACGACGTCATATTCCATAATTACTTGAATTTATAACGTATCTATGATGACAAAAAAGATTGAAATGCGATAAAAATGTAATACTAATCAATAAACAACTACTTTTTGAAAAACAGTTCCATGTTTTTAAAATAAAATTAATTTGAAATTAGAATGCTTAGCCAAACAAAAATTATTTTGATTTGAAATGACCAGTACTACAGAACGGCAATTTCATAGGTAAAGAAAGACCTATTATTTTTAACATAAGCTATTCCACTTTTAAAATATAGTTCAAGCTAAGCTATGTAAAATGTATTATTAAAATAATTTTTACATTAATTAATCGTGTTCTAATTTAATTTTGTTTGTATAAGTTAGTCGTATCTCATTAACCGTGTACAGAGTTTTTCTAATACCCGACTACAGAATGAGCGTTGCTTATAATTCACATGGTCCGAATTATTAGTTACATCTGTACTTATAGCTAATGTTATAGTAATATACCCATAGAGTGATAGAATATTATTTTCGTAATTTATAGGTATACTAGCTGACCTGTGCAACTTCGTATGCACCAAACAGGTTATTACCAGTTCCCACTTTATTTTCAAATACGAAAAATCTTAAAAAACCTAGAACCCTATACATAATATATATTGGCAATATATTGGCGATATATAATATATATTGGCAAGAAATGTCTTCCTGGTATTCCCTGGGTTGCTCCTCTGACCCTCACCTACACGCCTCATTTACTATATAATATATATTTCCCTTGTTTATTTATTTAAATTGTTTCGGCAAAGTTACTGGACGGTACCTGATGGAAAATACAGTACAGTCCATAAGTAACGGCGACTGTCGGTGTTAAATAACAATGGCAGTCGCCGCTATCATGCCGACCTGCACATGTGCTTCTTCACGTCTCGTACAGGACCCCATGTCATAAGAGGAAGGGAACACACTAGCTGGGCGGCAATTCCACATCTTCACAGTACGACAAAGATAAGAATTTTCGAA
The DNA here is from genome assembly GCA_015888305.1 of Antheraea pernyi. Taxonomy (NCBI): domain Eukaryota; kingdom Metazoa; phylum Arthropoda; class Insecta; order Lepidoptera; family Saturniidae; genus Antheraea; species Antheraea pernyi. The sequence continues at coordinate 73,930 of MU159103.1, read as the reverse complement.
CTTCTTCATTCTTGCCGGGATTGTTGCTACTGTGAATCTGTGGAGATGCGTACCCGCCCGTGTAGTTCTGTAGTGGAAATGAGAAGATGGTATGAGGTTAAACAACTTTGCAGAACACTCGCCGTGATACAGACGATAAAACCCGTTCAGTGAGGCAATGTCTCTTCGCAACTGAAGCGGTTCAAGGTTGTTGGTAATGTCTGCATCATTTTCAATACGGATAGCCCGTCGCTGCAACCTGTCTAGAGCATCAAGGAGGTATTGGGCAGAACCATTCCAGAGATGCGAACAGTATTCCATGCACGGCCTAACTTGTGCCTTATAGATAAGGTATAGTTGACCGGGCGTGAAAAACCGTCTCACCCTATTCAGGATGCCCAATCTCTTAGACGTTGCAGAGATAACACTTCCAATGTGGTCCCTAAGGTTGAGGTCGCTTCGGATGTTAATCCCTAGGATGCTTAGACTGTCACGTCTTGCAAGTGGGTCGTTCTGAAGAGTGAGAAGAGGAGAAAACGGGGATTTTTTACAAGAGAACACGCAAACCTGTGTTTTCTTGGCTTTGAACTCAACCGAGTTACTTGTTCCTCATAAAGATAGGACAGTTCCAAGGACTGGTTAAGCTCACTGACAAGATCAGCCCGCATTCTCTGAGTTTCACCACGGCTAGCCGTGGGCCTGCTACAAAATCCACTATCAACCGTGCTATCGTCAGCATAACAATGAATGTAACCAGAGGCTAACATATCATTAATATGCATCAGAAACAGGGTTGGTGAAAGTACAGAGCCCTGAGGAACTCCTGCATTAACTATCATGAACTGCGAACTGTGTCCATCAACGAGGACACGTATTCTGCGTTCATGCAGAAAGCTTGAGATCCATTTACATAGGTTATCGCGGAGCCCGTATGCCTCAAGTTTGGATAAAAGACCTCGATGCCAAACCCTATCAAATGCCTTTGATATATCGATGCTAATTGCCACGGCTTCGCCATGTTTATCAACTGTCACTTCCCAGTGATGCAGCATATACGCTAAAAGATCACCCGTTGATCGTTTCGGATGAAAGCCATATTGCCGATCATTAATTAAGGAGTGATCTTCTAGGTACCGGATAAGTTGTATATTTATGATCCGTTCCATGACTTTGCATAATACTGAGGTTACAGCGATTGGGTAATAGTTGTTGGGGTCTGAACGGCCCCCTTTTTTGGGAACTGGTTGCACATTGGTCTCCTTCCAAACATGAGGCACAACACCAGAGAAATATAAATCCCTAAATGTATTATTTTTGTTTTATATAATTTAGTTCTTCCAGATTAGGCATCTGAGATACACAAAGACAAACACAACACTTTAAGACGTCATGCCTTAAATAAACATATATTTACATAATAATTACTGTTAGTGATTGTGTTATGTTAAAGTTTAATTTTGTTAAAACACATAGAATTAGAGTATTGACAAAAGGAGAAAATACATACCTTTGTGCCTTTGTCAAAATTAGACGGACATAGTATATTGTTAGGTAAAATATCATACAATGAAATACTAAATTGGGGTAATTGAAAATTCTGTTCTATTGTGCCTTCATCCGACCCACATTCACATATTGAGTTGTCGTTGATTTGAACTTTGCAAGATACACTGGAGAGCACACGTCAACAGATAGTAGACGCAGCAAACTTACAACAGTCAAGAAATTTATAAACCCATGACTTACCAGGAATGTTATCCTAAATGAAAGCATAAGATTTGCCTTCAATTTGGAAGGATACATTCCTGTTTGAGTTTCATGACAGAAACAAATCAGTCTTATTTGGGGAGGCTAAATCCTGAACGTAGGTTTAATAGTGATCAAAATAACCAGCCTGGATAGCTTCTTTAGCGATAAGATCAACACCTTCAGTACCCCGGATCACACTATGCCCTCGTATCCATGCCAGAACTACATAAATTAGTAAACAATGCCATTGATACAAATGAATTGTTTTGATGTTGCATTGAAATTTGTCAAACATGTCAATACAATATCAAATGTAGTGTAAAAAGTTTCAATAAGAAGAAAAAGCCTTTTCTTTCTTGAAGGCAAAAAATTTCATTAATATATTTTTAAAAAACATTTATATATACAGATTTTTCGAGCCAGGAACACTCTTGGGCGTCTCCAGAACACGCTACAAAATTATTATCCCAATCGGATCAGTAGTTTCGGCAAGCATAAAGGACAAACATACAAACATTGATTTGTATATATAAAGATCTAAGAATTTTTAATATAGAAAAAGCTTACGATTTCGTGAACAGACGCAGGTGAGAGGTGCGAACGCATAGCGAGCAGCGACAGCGCGTGCAGCCAGTGGATCAGATATATAGACAGAGACATGCGCCCGAGTATCTCCCAACCGCGCCAAGAGAGGAACTTCCAACAAATGTCTTGAGAGAAAAATAAATAAATTTAAAAATATATCACTAAAGTAACATGTCCGTAAAGCATTCGGTTGGCTATCTTTCATCTTTGAGTTAAAAAGAAGCGCTCTGTTAATTGTATTATAGCAACAATCTATTTCCTGAGTTTATTGTGACGTCGAATCAGATTTTTATGAAATACCGAAATATAAAAGCTATATTTTTCTCGTGACCTCGCTTTAATTTAGATTCTAGCATTTCTAGTCTTTCACGCGCATAAACATCAGTTAGTTACTTATGAATGAACTGAGATTCTGCAAAAGAATATTACGACGATTATGCCATTACTAAACACCAAAAAAATATTTGGAACAACCTCAAATTCTATCTAGATGTTTCAAAGAAAATAATAGTAGCAGATAAGACAGCGTGGTGTCTCACTGATACGCGGGAACCTAAACGAATTGATGACAGATTTTCAACTTGACGGTGGTATTGATCCTACCACTTAAGCTCGAGCTTTTTGCATGATTCAAACTTACACTTAATAAAATAATAAACATATATCGCAGATTTAAATATAAAGTTGAAATTCACCATCAAACTTGTTGCAAAATCCGAACATAGCGAAGGCGGTAAACGAAATGAAGACAAGCCGATCTATAGCTGCGTAAAGTGAGATCCACATGGGGTCCGTGGCGCCCTTCATCCAGTACCCGCTCAAAATCCATAGGGCCATTATGGGCACTGTTATGCGGTACAGTACCCTTAAGGTCTGAAAATGAAGATTGAGGCAGCGATTCATTTTTAGCATAATGAATATTCACTTTTAAAAATAGTAACCATAAAATGCATTACAGCGTTGTCTTTTGAACCGTCACCCTCAAAATAATTACAGCCAATAAAGACATTTATTTCTTAGGGCTTATAACACTTTTATTGTCAAGCAGTGAGCAGTCATCGGTATCTTCCAGCAGCTGCACTTAAAAGTTAATCTCTCTTCCACGTACAAGGTCTTCGAGAACTTAACACAATTTGGTTTCACAGATTTTTTGATATGTCTTTCAAAAACAACAAAACAGTTCCATTTTCACATTTATTTTAAGTGCTGTGAAATTATTCAGAGTGGGACCAACCCTCTAGAAAGGTGTGTAAATTTTTTTTTATATCATAGGAAGCAAACAACCGGCGGGTCATCTGATGTTAACTGATCGCCACCATCCATAGACACTTGCAACATCAGGAGAGTCACAAATACGTTGCCAACCTGTGTTTCTGGGGAAGGCGGAAAGGGAAGTGGGGAATGGCGGAGGGGGAGAACGGAGAAGGGGTGGGGAGGTAGTTATCCGGCGCTCCACTGACCAAACGAAACGCAACAATGCAAGCACTGTTACGTCACGTCGGTTTTCTGTGGGTCGGGTGGTAGTACCCCGGGCGAGCCGACCCATTCATGCTGAAACCAGTAATAGCTTCAGCGTGGCTCTAACACCTAACAAAGATTTGTGAAACATTGAATAAATCAGATCAATAGTACTTTATTCTATTTAAGCATATAGAAGCATATATGGGTCATCATATAGGGTTTATTAATATGCTTTACAGGTAATTTTTACATCATAATTTCTAGTCTGTACAGACAAGAAGAGAGAGTTATTTAATTTTTTTTTCAATTTGTCGTAGTGACCTAAAGGACCTTCACAACGTCATCGGACTAATGGGGCGAGCACTTCAGGAACTTCGCCTCTTGGCCACAAACTCAAGCGTGCTAAAGTAGTCAAACCTCGACTTGGGCTGTTGTACTGGATGCATCTTATTAGGCTAAACTAGCTGAGTTACTCATACATATACGAATTATTGAAGCACATGTGTGTATCAGTATGTATGTGTGGACGTATGTGGGGCGTGACCTGTGTTGTGTGTATTAAACTAGTGAGTGAAAATAATCACTGTTACATCTACCGAATCTCTATTAATTTGTCCACTTAATTAAAACACGTCTATTTACTTTACGAGTTCGATAAACTCTTTGTCCAGAATATTAGTAGGTGGTAGAGCCACGCTGAAGCTATTACTGGTTTCAGCATGAATGGGTCGGCTCGCCCGGGGTACTACCACCCGACCCACAGAAAACCGACGTGACGTAACAGTGCTTGCATTGTTGCGTTTCGTTCGGTCAGTGGAGCGCCGGATAACTACCTCCCCACCCCTTCTCCGTTCTCCCCCTCTGCCATTCCCCACTTCCCCACTCCCTTCTCCCCCAAACACAGTCTAGCAACGCACTTGCGACTCCCCTGGTGTTGCAAGTGTCTATGGACGTTGGTGATCACTTAACATCAGGTGACCCACGTGTTCGTTTGGCTCCTATAATATATATATAAAAATTATTAACATAACGAAGAAATGATATAATAGAACTTTATTAATTACCATACTCTGATTGGGCTGGTATCCATTCTGCTGCAGTATGAAGTGTAGAAACGCAACAAAGAGACCGATGAGAGCCGCCGGCAGACCGTCCCACGGCGCTGCGTACAACCAGTTGAAAGAGGCTTCTCCGTCAAACTGCAGACGCATAAACCTGCGATACAATTAAACACGTTAACCTTTTTTGTAATTTACTGGGTTTCGAAATCAGCCAGTGTATATTCGACAGCAGATACATGCTTCATGGCAGATTTCTAACATGAGAGTGGGAGTTATTAGGGTAAGAATTAAAATAAAACTATCACTATCCTGTGCTTTCATTGAGACGTTTTCTTTCAAAGAAAGTTCATGTCATTTTTAGGATCCCAATCTAATTCCATCGACGATATTGCCCTTTTTCTTCAAATTGGCTAACGCTGTTCGCCTTCAGTCATGCTTTTCATGACTGGTTTAGTGCAACACGTTATTGTTGTAAGTGATTAGCTAAGACTTAGTAGCACCAGGGAAGGTTCCAGTTATTGCGTTCCCACGATAGCAAGGGATGCGGAATTTTATGTGCCGGCTAGCGCCGCTAGAGATCGCTATTCTTTTTCACTTACGACTTGGTGAAACACTCAGTCGCAGTTAGTGTGTTGTTGTTCGTGGCTACCCTACAACGCGCATAGTATTTATATAATTAGTATTGTATTGTATTGTATATAATTAGTTTATATAATTAGTATTGTGTCACCGAATCGCTTCGCTAAAGAAGAAAACTCGCCTCTACACCGTAACGGGAATAGTTATCTTCGGTGAATACTTCATAGTTCCGTCAGTAATAACCTTTACTGGTTCGGTGGTAAGCACAGAAGGTACTCAGCCAAAATGGCAACAAACGCATGGAAATTGTTACCTATACGTTGCATGTACATTTTATAAATTACACTAAAACTTTTCTAATAAAAGACATCAACGAGCTTCATTTGAATATGTGCGCAAAAAGTTTTTTTTTATGTCATAGGAGGCGAACGAACATGCGGGTCACCTGATGTTAAGTGATCACCGCCGACCATAGATACTTGCAACACCAGCCTGTGTTTGGGGGGATGGGGTCTTACCCCCTTAGGCTAGAGGAACGAGGGGGGAGGGGAGGGAGGTGGGCCTCCAGCGCTCTCATTGACCGAACGAAACGCAATAATGCAAGCACTGTTACTTGATGTTGGTTTTGTATGAGAGGGTGGTACTACCACGGGGGAGCCAACCTATTCATGCAGTTAGAATTAAGTTTATCTAAATGTTCGTGGATAGATCGACTTACTCAGGGAACATAAGTGTGACCATCGGCTTAAGATGCCAGTAGCTTATGATAACCAGGTTGAAGAGCACGGACCCGATGATCAGTGAGCCAAGGATCCTTAGAGCCGTGAGCGGCTTGTGACCCAGAGCCAATGTGAGGACTGCTGATATAACATAGAGCTGCATGTCCACTGCTAAGAACCTGTAACATGTTATTAATAAATAACGATGTTAATAATAATAATGTATCGTAGGAATATTGTGGTGACGTACCTGCTTTCTCGAGGTGTCGAGCCGCAATACTCTTGATACTGGGTATCCAAGGCACTGGCTCTTGTTTGTTCGTTCGTTTTTCTTTTACGAACTATGCACAGATTATGCTCCGGTGTTTATCACAGTACAATATATACCGGAGGCAAAAGTAAAATTTAAACAATGATAAATATATATAAGAAGAAAAGTACTATTACTGTTACGACGGGTACGTAACAAATAATAATAAATAATTTTGGGGTGTAAATGGTGTCGAATAACATCTAAGACTTGATACACTCAAGCCAATCTCACCTGCGCGTGGTGCACCCTGCTGAATAACGAACGAGGCAATGGCGAAAGCAGAGTGGTAGGGTTTTACAGCCCGACTGGGTCGCAACCACCATGTATATGGCGAAAAAGCCCGACATAGTGATTCGCTTCTTTAGGTCGCGTTTTGGGATCAGCCTATGCGTATCCAGCTTTTCACAGGTCGGCATGACAGCAGCGACCGGCGATGGATAATATGTCACTCGGTGGTCGCCATTGTTTTTGGATTGTTCTATGCTTACCATCAGGCATAGTGCAGTCATTTTGCCGTGCTACAATAAAAATAACAAAAATCGCTCTTCGAGGCGTACTATTTACAGGTTCGATCCTCATACCTGAAACTAATTTTTTTCAAAACGTATCTATACCATTTAAAAATCGTTGAATAGTATCAATGAATGAAATACACATTTTTGTACAAAAAAATACACAGATTATAGGCAGTAAGTTACACTCAGCATGTCTTTCTCCAGCACACTTTGATTCTTCCATCATCTGACTTAAATCAGAATCTGGATTCATCAAAAAAGAGTATTTTCCTCAAGCGTCATCATCCCAATTTCGGTGCGAACAAGCTAAGTTGGACCGAGTTACTGGCTGCTTACGGTGAGAAAAGAGCTCTTGGTCGGCAAGTACGTCCCTATACCCGCCACCTTGTAGTATTTGACTAACTGTTTTGGTGCTAACTGTCACTTGTCGAACTCCGCGCAGCTTCTTTCGGACCCCGGAAGAAGTCGATGTGCAGTTTCTGAGGCATTGTTTACAATAAATCTGTCATCTCTGTCTTTGTTCTTACTCTTTTACGACCTTGGCCTTTACATATAATATCTTTATATATAAATTTCTTCTGTACGTGTGTATGTCACTGAACTCCTCCTAAACGGCTGGACCGATTTTGATGAAATTTTGTGTGCGTGTTCCAGTGGATCCGAGAATGGTTTAGATTCACAATTAATTGGACCCGAAAGGTGACGCTGCGGTCTAATTTTAGGTTTTTTTAAATTATCAAGGCAGGACAACGTCCGACGGGACTGCTAGTATAAATATAAGCCTCGAAAATATTTTATCTTTTTTAAACGTATGTAATCGTTATGAATTTTAAATTTTGAAGATATCTTTCAGGATAACAGTGCATTGGAGCAATCTCTATAAATTTCGGCCTACGAATTTCGTTTACACTTATTTACGATGTACTTACTTTTTAAAATTTGTAATGTAAATAATGACGGTATTTTTTGGTTTATATCTTACGAATAATAACTAAATGACTGTCTATAAACGACGATGATCACAGAGAGACGAACTTTCCTCGTTAAGAATTATTAGGTACGTGGTGGTCCTTATTCCTTTCCTTGAACGATAGTTATGAGTATTTAAAAAAAACTTAGCTGACATTGTTATCTGAATTCGTGAAGGTGGAATGATTTGACCTGTGAAATATGTGTTATTGAAATTATCTATCTTCATCTTTATATAATATATAAAAATCAATGTTTGTACATTTGTCCGCTATGCATGCCGAAACTATTTTTTTTCTAGAACTGACTACGCTATTGACCTTGCAAGGTCTTCACAGCTTCACCGGACTATCGCATGCCGATACTACTGAACAGATTGTGATAATAATTTAGGGGGATATTCTGGGGACGCTCGAGAGTGTTCCTGGCTCAAAAAATCTATATATATAAATGTTTTTTTTTATATTTTAGTTTGCCTTCAAGAAAGAAAGGGGTTTTTCTTATTATTGAAACGTTTTGACATATATCAATGAAACATCAGTTATCACAATTAATCAATTCCATTTGTATCAATGTCATTGTTTAGGAATTTATGTAGTTCAGGCCATAATGGAATCCAGACTGAATATTTTGATCACTATAACACCTATGTTCAGGATTTGTCCTCCTTAAACGAGACCGGTTTGTTTCCATTATGGAACTTAAACTGGAATGGATCCAACTCAATTACAGGCAAATCATATGCTTCCATTCAGAACAACATTCATGGTAAGCCATGGCCGTATAAGTTTCGTGACTGTTGCAAGTTTACTGCGTCTACTGTCTGTAGACTGAGGATTTATCTGTTAGCGTGTGCTCTCCAGTATATTTTGCAAAGTTCAGAGTCAGCGACAACTCAATATGTATATGTGGGTCGGATGAAGGCACTTTAGAACACATTTTTTTGAAATTAGCCCAATTTAGTATTTCTTGTATGATATTTTACCTAACAATATACTACGTCCGTCTGATTTTAACAAAGGCACAAATGTGTGTATTTTTATGTGTTATTGTATATATATTATATATATTTATGTTGTTTATGTGAAAAAGAAAATAAATGGTACAATTACTACGTACAAATTAATAAGTTATTAGATACAGGTTTCATGTATACTTTACAAATTGTTATTAGAACAAAGAGAATATAAAGTTTACTTTTTACAGCATGTTAATTGATGGAGTTGGTTAGAACAAAAAAACTATAAGCCGGTAAAATTATTGTGTTGTTGCGAGGATAGTAAATGGGGCGCGGAGGTGAGGGTCAAAGAAGCAACCGAGGGGATACCGGGAAGACATTTCTTGCCAATATATATAGGATGGTTTGGAATCACAATTTCAACGGGTAGGTGCCCCTAAAATGGGGTTCTAAGGTTTATTTAAGATTTTTTGCGTTTGGAATTAAAATCGAAACAGGTAATAACCGATTTGGCGCAGACGAAGTTGCGCGGGACAGCTAGTGTCTGATATAATGTTTTTATGAATAAGGATTGATTTGAATTTGACTTTAATGTATGTAATGTAATTTGAATTTAACCGCCATTGTTATCGTTATTACCGATAAATGATATTGTACAGAACACTTGTATAGCAAAATCGAGTAATATGTATTATGTAAAATGTTAATGTGTGGATAAAGGCGACGCAGTTACGGCACGCACCTCTAACTAACTGTAAGCGCAAACATGTAAATATAAACAGGGACAAAATGCGTTTATCACCGGCTCGTTAAATACGATTATGTAAATTGTGAAAAGTAATACGGTCCACTGAAGTTCGATCAGTTGAGTTCCTTCGAGGTCGGATCCACGTTGACTATAACAACAGCTCTGCTGAAGTTCACTTATTTTGATATTATACAAACAGAGGTACCCACCATGTATGTATGAGGCATTTGACGTCCGGATTGACTAAATTATTGATGTATAGCACCTGCATCCACCACTTCTCTCTACAGCGACCACTCTCGCCGTCGACCAGTGGCAACCACATCGGACCGTCTCCGAGATAAGGCCACCAGGTGGACGCGAATCCCAACACAAATAGATACAGTGGTGATATCCTGAAAAGTTTTTAGGGGTGTCCATTAGTTACGTGAAAAGATCAAGGAGGAAGGGGATCAAACCAAATCTCAGTAAATCTCATATTGGGTGTCTCTGCAAATAACACTAATTATTTTTGTGGAAAAATAGACTCGGGGCCTAAAATATGTCGAATCTAATACAATTTTTATCTATGTTAAAATCAATGAATAGATCTTAAAATAATAACGCGTAGAAAGATAGTTCGGTACTTTAGGTGACAATAATAATGTAGAAAAAATGGCGAGTTATTCTTAATGCATTCGACTTTTATCACTGTTTTTGCGTCTAAGCACAAATTAGCCTCACGTAATGGGATAATTTATATGGAGGCTGGAAAACGATAGATATATGAGTTCCGATCAAACCGTCGACTCGAGCGGTTGTCCGTTTTACTGCGCGCGCTAAGTTCGATTTTAATACTCGTGATTTAGTGACGTCAGTTATTGTGTTGTTTCGATCCGGCACACCTGCGCTTCACAGGTGCGCTGCACCTGCGTTCTTTTTCTTGGAACTGAGTGAGACCTTTCCTTGTATTTATTTATTGCTTTATCTATTTCTTGGTATATTTATTTATTTACTCTTTTGTTTATCTATTTATTTACGTATTTCTTTAATTCTTCAGTGATTTATTTTTAAATTTATTTTCTTTTTATTGTTTGTTTATTTAAGTAGTCTTATGTTATTTTTCCCCTGTCTCGCTCAGGTACTTATTTGCGTTGTTTTCCTATTTTGTTTAGTTTTAAACAGCTCCCTTTGATCCGGACTCGGGATAGTCCGTTAAATTCATTAAGGCGCGCCCCCCTGCCCCTCTGGCAGGGAGGTTTCACATGTCTTCCCCCGCCCCACTCCCCTCCTCAGGCCCCGGTATGGCCGCTGAACAAGAGATCAGTCTCTTAGAGACTGAGCTCATTAGCCTCCGCGGCTTCATAGCCGCTATCTGTCCTCGTCTCGTAGACGATTACGATGCGTACGCTGCAAAGCGTCGCACCGAGCTCCCTCATTCCTCGAAGCCCGCTCCCTCGATCTATGCCAAGATCGAGGCTTCCAACAACTTCCCAATCCCAGCCGATCGCGATAGCGATGACTCCGACTCCGACTCCGGCTCCGACATGGAGCAAGACCCTCCTGCTCAGCAGGATCCCCCTGCCGAGCAAGCCCCTCAGGCTGAGCAAGCCCCTGCTGCGGACGATGGCTTCACCACCGTCACGCACCGCAAACCGCGCAAGAAGCGCTCGAACTCCTCTTCCGATCCGGAGGACAAATTGCCCTCTAAAAAGATCGCAAACGTCGATGGCGCGAAAGTGCCAAAGGCGACACCAGCGCCCTCTAGACCCGACTCGCCCGTGGCTGCGGGTTCCGCAGTTTCGGGCAAGAAGCCCCGCCCACCGCCCCCCGTTACGATCCAAGACAAAGCGTCTTGGGTTGAGATTTCTAGCCTGCTGGAAACGGCAGGTATCCCTTACACCTCCGCCGTGAATACCGCTGTAGGTATTCAGGTGAAGGTAGCCACGTCCACCGCCCATCGCAACCTCACTCGTTTCCTTCGGGACAACCAGTGGGGCTATTTCACGCACTCTCTCGAAGAGGAGCGTAAACTACGGGTTGTGATCCGTAGAGTCCCCTCAGAACTCCCGACTGACGACATTTCAGACGACCTCAAGGAACAGAAGATTCCTGTTCGCGAGGTTCATCGTATGCGCTCTCCGCGCACCAGGGCTCCATATGATATGGTTCTCGTTGTCCTCGATCGCACCCCTCAGGGGAAAGCGATTTTTAATCTTACATCCCTTTGCGGCCTCTCCGGCGTCATAGTCGAGCCGCCGCGCAAAACGTCTGTGCCCTCGCAGTGTCACAACTGCCAGGTGTACGGACACTCCGCACGAAACTGTCGCCTGAAACCCAGGTGCGTTAAGTGCCTCGGCGACCACTCCACTAGGGAGTGTTCTCGCACGAAAGACGCCTCCGACCCTCCGAGCTGTGTTCTGTGCCGCGGCGTGGGCCATACCGCGAATTATCGCGGATGTCCCCGCGCCCCGCGCACAAAGCGCCCTCGATACCCCAGGCAGGCGTCGCCGTCTAAGACGGCCGCTGCCCCCGCCCGTCCTCGACCTCCGCCTCTCATGTCTCGAGAGGCCTTCCCGAACCTGCCGGGCACGTCTCGTGCACCGGCAGCGTCCGTACCCGCGACTAGTGCGCCCCCCCGCCCCTACCGGGCCCCTCAGGCCCCGTGGGCTCCTAAACCCGCGTCCCAGCACACTCCCAAACCTCCGGCGGCTAATCCTTCACAGGATGACCCCGCATACTCCTTTTCCCTATCGAGTATTGACTACGCAGGTCAACTACTCATTTTCCACGAGATCTCGGAGATCTCGGCGTACGAAGAGTGCTCTCGTAATCCGCTACTAGGTGCCGTCACGGCAATCCATAGATTTCCAGCCATCGCGGCTACACTACAACGGCTCGCGCGCGCAGCTGTTAAAAAATAAATAACTCAAATAAGATAGAGTAAATCGCGTATTTACGTCTATCTTCCCCTAAAAATAACCGTCAAACAATAATAATAATTTTTGTTATGTCTATTTTTAGACTTCGGTGCCGTCACCGTTAGTAAATTTAAATTCAATCTTATAAAATGCGTGTTGCGCCCACGCTTTTGTAATCGATCCCTATTAGCTCCCGCACACTTCGCGGTTCTCAATAATATCTCGAGCCTAGGTCGTCCCCGCGCGGAGCCCTCTTGATATTATTTTCGCGATACAGTGACTCACCTACATCACTTGAACACACATATGAGATTATCTCTCTCACACACGTGCACATATATACACATTGTGGGAGGGTTTACTTTTTTTTCCCTCAATCGAACTGAATCGAATAGTTTAGTTCGTTTCATTTCCGATATACACGTATTCATTGGTGAATCATGCAATTTTCATTGCATAATTCACAAATACATATATGTATGAATAGCTTAGTATAGTTTAGCTAGGACAGACGCGTCTTTTTCGGTAACAGCCCAAGCCGAGGTGTGCGTGCACCCTTGTGTATGTTACCCAAAACCAAAATCGGCTGAGTGCCCTAAGCGCTAGGCCTTAGTAGTCCGGTGAAGCTGTAAAGACCTTGCCAGGTCAATAGCATAGTCAGTTCGGAAAAAAAAAAAAACCTTAGGCTACAAAAGTGAAGCATAAAATCGTACATGGGTGCAAGCGATTACACGAGTACACACGCACACCACGATAAAAAGGGGTTGCCTCTAAAATGTAGCTTGCCCAAAACCGGGGAAAATGAAAAGCATTATTTCTTAAACCGACGCGTGCTCTTTTTTGTATTTAATGTTTTTGCTAACCTCGTCTTCGTAGTCATTACTTCGGCCTCAATTTAACACTTAGAGAAACAATTTTGATGTTTTATACCATACATTCCATACAACAATGTAGTCGAGGTCGAAGAAACGAAACGAAGAAACGATACTTGGGAGTTAGTGTTGTAATTACTTAGGATCAGTAGGAATCCTTTTAACAACAAAACGCAATAAATGTTAAGATTTTATTGATATTATTATTGATTGAAGGTTAAAAACTATATATATAATGACAAAGTTCATTTAGACGTCAATTTTTAACGAACTCATTTTCAAGTATGTAATATTTGTAAACTACATAATTAATATAATATTTTGCTTATACATACACACTACCTAATTAATTAAATATGTTTCTTTCATAAAAAATAAAGTGACCTTGCACACTATGGAACGGGTAGGCGTAGGGAGCCATTTCTCGCTCCAATTTAGTGGCATCAAATTTTATGCGCGGATTTGGTTTCTATGCGTTATTACTCTAAGGAATAGATGTACCTAAAGTTATTTAGTATTAAGATATCGTAATATAATGTAGATTATTACATTATTTATTTTTATAGATCAGTAATATTCTTACAGATTCGAATAAACTGAAATCAAATTTTTTTTTATTGTACCTAACAATTCTGTGCATTAGACACTTGGGTAGCATCTGCAAGCTGAGCTGCTTCTTCGGATCCCCCTCAGCATGGAGGAGCAGGTTGTAGGCGAGCAGGAAACTGGACACCATGATGAATGTGTGGACTATGCAGGTGCCGTTTTGAAAGTACACAGACATTAAGTGATGGCTCGTCTGCGAAGAAAACACATGAAAAAGTGACATGATGTTTAATTCCACATCTAATTTGTATACTTCGGGCTTTATGTGAAAAATGTTAAGGAGAATACTCCAAAATGACAAAAGAAACGGCTTTTAACCACAAATAATTACTATTCAACCTTCAATTTTATGAGATTTCTTCCATAATTTATATTCATTATTATAACATGTTTTCTCTTCTACTCTCTCCTGTCAGATATCTTAAAATTCACCGCGTATTCACCTTTTATACACATTATTTTTACCACAATCCATCCATACCTTTTTCGGTCTTCCTCTACTTGTATATCCGTCCACCTTCATAAATCAAAATCAAGATATAAAACTTTATATCTGTCTGTAAACAGTTTTTAATAATAGGTCTTTTTACCTATGAAATTGCCGTTCCATTGCCGTGCCATTTCAAATCAAAATAATTTTTGTTTGGCTAAGAATTCTAATTTCAAATTAATTTTATTTTAAAAACATGCAATTCTTTTTCCAAAAGTAGTCATTTGTTTATTGATTAGTGTTACATTTTCGTCGCATTTCAATCTTTTTTGTCATCATGGATACGTTATAAATTCGAGTAATTATGGAATATGAGTACCGTCGTGGCAGCAACGCGGCACAAGCGGCACACAACATCAACGACGTTTACGGAGCTAACACTACAAACCAACGCACCACCTTTTATTGGTTTGCTCGCTTCCGTTCTGGGAATTTCGACCTGAAAAAAGAACCTCGCGGTCGTTCGAAGACTTTGGTCGACAATGACGAATTAAAGGCGATTGTGAAAGCTGATGATACACAATCTACGGCTGAATTAGCAGCAGCTTTCGACGTTAGCGTCAAAACAATATTGGTCCATTTGCGTCAAATTGGCAAGGTAAAAAAGCTTGACAAATGGGTGCCCCACGAACTCAATGATCGCCAGCGCGAAGTACGCGTCGAGACGTACCTTGCACTG
>MU159103.1:20637-56304 GCA_015888305.1 Antheraea pernyi | reverse complement strand
ACGACTAGGGTGTCGTCCGCGTAACAGATGAGGCGTGCTCCGTATGGGAGCACGCCGCGGAGCACCCAGTCGTAGCCCATGTTCCACAGGAGCGGCCCCAAGGCCGACCCCTGTGGAACCCCTCGCCTTGTGGCCCGCCGCACTATACGCCCGTCGCCGTCTACGTAGAAAATTTGTTTAAAAGACGTTCGCCAAATTCTTTTTATCTTCTAGGTTTTGTTCAGATAGGTGACAAAAAATTCTCAATTCAGGCGTATTAGACGTGTCTTTATTGATAAAAGTTCATATAGGCCACTTCTCGTAAGCTTCGTAGAGCCACTCGGCTCCAAGTAGCCACTGCTTACTCTGGCTAACTAATTGAGCAGGAAAAACACCCCGCGAATAGATGTCAGCTAAATTATGCTCACTTTTCGCATGACGCCAAGAATGAGACGGTAAGATTTCAGTTATTTGTGTAACACGGTTACTTACAAAAGTTTTAAGTTTATAAGCTTCAGTTTGCAGCCAGGATAAAACTATTGTCGAATCTGTGAGTGCCGTTATTCGAGTAATATTTACACGATTTAAATTGTCTCTGTATTTGACGGGTTTTAATTCGAACAATTTTATTGGGTAATTTGGAAACATCCTGTATAAAATATGCTGATAACAGCGATCCGACTTTCTCAATTTAATACATCGATACATTTTACAAATATCACAAACTAAACAATACTCAAAAAGTCTAAAATTTAAAATGATCGCACCAATATCTTGATACAACGTCGGTCCCGTTAATAAAATATCGTTAAGAGAAATATTATTGCTGCTCTTTGCAGATGCATCGAACACAACACGTAACGGAGTTGACGAACTACTGGGCCGTAGGATACTATGATGCGGTATTACATATCGACTCGGTTCAGTATCCTGGTATAATTCCATATGATCTAACGTCTCATACTCGCACATAAAATTAGATGAAGTACCGGCGTACGCGCAAGTTACGCTCCGAGTACAATAATCTTCTCTCAGCTATAGTACGTGAGTCACCGAGAAGCGGGTGATTCGGAACTAGCGGGAGCGGTACAATATAAGTACCACTCGCGTCGCGCGTATGTTCTCTTTCAAAAATATCTTCGGCTAATTGATCGAGAGGATTGATTGAAGGTGTGCACGGCACCTCTTCAACTTCCCAAAAGGACCGCAACGTTCGATCAAGAGATTGATTTTCTTCTAAAGAAATAGAAAAATGTAAATTCTGAGAAAAATATGTGTCACTCGGATATAACTTTCCGCTAATTACATCCCCGAAAACTGTGTTAATTACGGTAGGTATATTCGAATTTATAAACACGGGCTTATCTTTTATTATATTCGATACAATGTCGTTACCCAACAAAATATCTACCCGAGATTGCTTGTAATAAAATGGATCGGCTAATTGAAACCGTTTGTATTGATTTATAACGTGTTCCGGAAAGTTTACATTAGGCATGTCAGAAGATACTTTTGATACCACGACCATATTCAACGTGAATATTGGACCGTCCGCAAATCGTGGTTTTATAGTACAAGCAATCATTCCTTGATTTTTGATAAATTCGCCGCCAAGACCGGCGATTGAAAAAAGATATTTTTTACGCGGTAAACCCAAACGTTGAGCACATTCCGTTGTAATAAATGAACTTTGAGCTCCCGAATCAATAACTGCACGGCAGTCTTGATATTGTTTACAAAAATCAAGAATATGAATGCGAGTAGTACCTAAAACAACACCGTAATGTTTTTCATTAACGCAACTACGCGCCTCTTGTGTCGACAGTGAGTCACTAACGTAGTGGGAAGACACTAGGGCTTGTTGCGTGTTAGACTGAGACGGTTGCGCGCGGAGTTGTGTCGGCACGGCCGCCATCATGTCGGCGCGCGCGCAGACTTTGTCTTTATGTAGTAAATAATGATGCGGTAACGCACATACACCACAAGTTATCATACTTTTACAAGACGAAGCTACATGATTTAGTTTTAAACAATTTTCACATAATTGTAATACTTTTACCCGCTCAATCCTCTTATCAACACACAATTTACGAAATTGATCGCAACGATAAATCATATGATTCTGTTGACAATGAGGACACGATAATGTACCCGTACGTGTAGTGGTAGTGAGTACTGCCTTTGAGGTCGATGGTCGGGATTCATATTTTATGTTGCCTTTAGAAATATAATTAGATTTATACTTAGGTTTTTCAGGTATTACGGTGGAAGGAAATGTATGTTCTAATACTTTAATTTGATTAGCTACGAAATCTATTAATTCACTGAACGTTGGAATACTTTTTTGATCACGATTTTCTTCAAATAATTTCCTGGTGGGCATATCGAGACCCCTCAACGCTAAATGACAAAATAAGAAATCCTCAAGATTGTCTATTTTTAAAGCTTGAATAGCCTTCAGTGAATAATCAAATGTTTCGATAAATAAAGTAAGATTATTCGCTGTGGTTTTTTGTATAGGTGTAAAATTTAACATTTTATCCATATATCTTCCAACGAGTACCCTATTGTCTTGGTATTTATCTAATAAACTCTGCCAGACTAACGAGTAATTTGCAGCGGTAATCGGTAATTTTTTTACAATATTAAGCGCTGTTCCTTTTACACAAGATAGTAAATAATGAAATTTATCTATCTCTGCAAAGTCTCGGCTATGAACAAGTGAATAAAATGTATCATAAAATGTCGTCCAATTCTCAATATGACCATCAAATTCAAATAAAGTGATTTTAGGAAGTGAAGGTCTGACTACCTCACTGCGTTCTGCGGTGTGACGTAAGTCGCCTTGTTTACTTTTTAATTTCTGTGCGGTTAAGTTACAACTCTGATATAGTTCGTCAAATGCATCTAGTTCTGATGTGGATAAATTTATGTTGGGTTTAAGCTGCAAATTTGTCTCATACAATTGCATTATTGTATTCTCAAATTTTGTTTGAACACCTTCTAATTCGGTAAATTGTGCTAGAAAACTTTGCATTTTAACTAAATCGTCCTTAACTGTTCTGGAAAAGTCATAAAGTCGTTGAGCCTTATTAAAAAGATATTCCTTTTTATAATTCAACGCTTTACGTTTAAATTCTAACATAGCTGTGTCCGTTGTTTCGACCATATTTGTTTCTCAAATACCCACAAATAATACGTATTTGAAAAGATAATGTAAAATTAAGAATTACTATTATTATCTAGTGTTAAATAAACGTAAGATTGTAACTGATATGAAATTTACTATGTTTATATTGTGTTAGAACAGAAAAATGTATGAATTTAGATTACAAATTTTGATTTTAAAAAATCCGACTCGAGGGCCAAAAATGTAGGTTAATCGACACCTACTAATGAGCTGGTAGGCTACGAGCCTTCGAAGGACCTAGGACTGTAGAGATTACACCCAGTATTCGTGTACCCCAAGCTAGAAAAGGTCTGCAATGAATAATGAAAAAACCATTTACCGGTCTTCCGGTACGTCCAGTTTCCTTTTAGTGGCGTAGTTAACGTGATGGAGCCTTTTTTGATGGATGGAGCGGCAATTTCATATTTAAAGACCTAATATTTGACAATAGTACTCATTGAACTCAATCCAATATTCCTATACGTTGCTATGGTTGTTGCGTTATGTAGACGAAAGCGCGGTATATAAAGAAATGGCCGCCAAAATGGCCAAAAAAACAATATAATTCAAATTTCATACATACATACCAACAAATATATGGATTTCAATTATATTATGAAATCTCCTCACCTTTTCTAGGAACTCTGGATTGAGGACGTATGTGATGTGGTACGCCAGCACTGAGTGAGCCAACATAATCAGTATTAGAGTGAGTGCCCTGAAATATACATTAACTTCTAAATATGTGCTTACAATTAAGTAGTATACTTTCTTATATATTATGAAAATTTATACTTTTAGAAATAAATCCATGTAAGATTATTTACATATAACTTTACATTTTATAATTTAGTGAGATGTTTAGAAATATTTTTCAACAAGTAATGGCACATTCAAACAAATAGTATCGAGTTGTTTGACTGAATGAGTTTCAATTAAATGTCTACAGCTTCAGATCACGACGTACACCAACGAATTTTCCAAAATTCGCGTACACATATTAATTGAAATTGGTAACTGTTTCGGGTGATGGTGAAGGAAAATATCGTGGAGAAACCTGAACCTGAGAAATGTTGTTGAACTACTACTACCGTTTATGAAAAACACATATCACAGAGGATGGATAAGTTGGGGTTTTGTGTATACGCCAATACGTTGGGCTGGCGTAGTGATTTGAAGAGACTTTTGGCCCAGTAGTTGAACTCTTAGAGGCCAACATTGTGATTATGTAATATAACAAATTCACTGTTATGAGTTTATCTGATTAAATGTACTTGTACATTGCTTTATTCATTATTCTGTATGTAAGAATATCTTTGCCTTTATGCTTAGTGGCATGGGGTGCTGTATAATTTACATACAGTCGTGAGTGGTTTGTGTTCTTGGCACACTTTGACAAAAAGGATTTATGGTACTTATGTATTAACGCCACCGTGCTCGCGTTCTCTTTGTTTGCCAAGTCTAACCAAACCTAACTGAACCGAACATTTTAACTAAAAAATCATTAAGTTGCTAATATACAAAATTACTAATTACCTGATGGAAATTCATATCACCCTATCTGAATGTGGAGTATTTCTAAACAGTTTCTCTTCGGTTCGGTTAGGTTAGACTAGACTTGCGAAAAACAGACCGCAAGTCGGTCGCGACCGCGGTCGGTGAGCGCGGTGACGTTAATATGCAAGTACCGAATTTATTTTTGGTATGCGAATGAAAACTTACTTTATCCCCTGTATAGGCTTGAGAGCAGACAGCCTCGGGTCACCATCGGAGTAGTTAGCTGTCAGTCGATTCCAGTTAGCGACGAGTGACCATGACTTCAGGTAACGGTTCGCTGTTTACAACATCATTATCCTTCAATTATTAGGAAATATCTATTTTGTTAGTCTCTACTCATAAAAAGAAAGTAGATCTAACGTGTCTGTAATTTTTATATTCTCGTGAAAAAAATTGTTGCAAGTTTCTATTAATAAGTAATAAAACATATTTCAATTATTTTTAGAAATATCGTCTGTCTTTTTGTTTGAACAGGTATCACTGCTAAAGTACTGCGATTTCGATAGAACCTCGAAACTCGTAAACCGTACTCTCAAATAACATTTAGTTATTGCAATTTGAATAAAGGCTCGATTAATTACAAGAGAAAAGTAGACAAGTAAATGGACTTAATACATGCAGATGACTTTATTAGTCACTGTTTTTTACATAAGGTTTAACGCGGACGAAGTCACGGGCACACTTAGTTTGTATAACAGAAGATGTGGATGAATCGTGTGAAGAATGAGACGAATATGAAAGGTAATAGAGGTACATGTTTGAAGATGCAAAGAAGCCAAATTCCGGCGAGTGGTTCGTCGTTACAATGACGAAGGGAAAGTATACGTAAGGAGGGGACGTCGTACACTGATCTAGTGTTCTCCTGCAACGTGTTCAATATCCACTACCGCATATAGCCGCCCGGAGCACCTCTAGCAGCACACTGTAATTCGCCTTCACAAGGTCGTGGAAAAGTCTATGGAACTCGCGTTACTCCACCATGCGGGAAGCGAAATATTATAGAATTTGCCTATAACAGCGATAATATTTCGTGCAACTATAATATCACCAGGAGCGCGGGATGCGAAACGATGAGCGGTTATAATATATAGGTTGGCGCGATAGACGTTGCGAAAGGACAGTAGCGGCGACAATTCGTGCACGACTGAAAGGGGTGGGATTTAGAAATTGTGGTAATGATAGTAGATGGCGTTACCAATGTTGTTACCCTACTACCTAGGTGAGAGAAGAGTAAGAAGATATTACCATCTGACAAAAATAAAGGGTTCTCTTAATCTAACTAAATCTTTAAATAAACAAACTTAATGTAAGTTAAATTTAATTTCATTCACACACATTCTCTTATCTATGTAAATTTTAGTTTAATGCGGCTATTTTGTCAACGAAATTGATAATTTCATAATGTGTGTTCACAGTTAATTTTCTTGGCCCAAAGATTAATCGTGACAATAAAGACACTACAACCGTGTATATATATGTAACGGGTGGATTTGTATATTAAGTATACTGTAACGGGTAGTTTTGTATATTAAGTATACTGTAACGGATAGTTTTGTATATTAAGTATACTGTAACGGGTAGTTTTGTATATAAGTATACTTTTTATATATATTTTTAGTTATTTTATATCATAGTTATAGTAATAATCGATTGAAATTGGATAACAACTAATACTATATTCACGATAAACTCAAAATCTACTGAACGGATTTTCATGCTGATTTCACCAGTAGATAAAGTAATTCATGAGGAAAGTTTGGGTATATAATTTGTTTCATTTTATTGTTAGGGCGACACAATGTCCATCGGCCCGCTAATAATATATAAAAGATAAAAATGAATATTACGGGCTACCCTTAGAAGGTATACCATCGCATACTTATTTGAAAGCATTTTTCAGATGCATAGTTTTTTGTACATACATTATTTTTATGTATTTCATCAGGTATAGTGAGCGTTTCCAACGTGACACCTGCAAATTCCTTACGATTTCATAAAAATACATCTAAAACTTTCCTGAAAACATAATCAATCAATAACGAAAATCCCATACAAATCTGACCAGTAGTTTTTGACAAAATCGCGAACATACAAACATACATACGGGTCGAATACAGAACCTCCTTGTTTTTTTGAGGTCCGTTAATAAAGTAACACAAAAATTTTACCTTTCGCCTTATTCTACGTTTTTAGAAAAAACGACAGTAACAATAGAAAAAAGGTATTTAATACATTGAAAGTTTTAATACAAAGAAACAAAATGTTGAGTATAGCTAACTTCAGGGTGTTCGTTTTTCGTGACCTTGCGTGCGCATCGTAAAAATTTAACTTTTTATTTTTTATTAAATTTTTCCCTAACGCACCAAAACAAGTATAACTTCAAAAATTCAACCGCTAAAACAACAAAACTTTTTATTATATTCGTAAAACGAGTTGTTCATTCGAATGAGGAAACACGTAAATACTTATTTTTAAATGTACTCTATTTATGTATTCAAAGAAGTCACACTTAAATATTATGGAGCCTGCGTCAGTTATATTACCGAATTAACAAAGCATATCGGCTCAGCGATTCAGAAGGTCTTATCGCGATATTGCGCTGTATTTCGTCAATTATTACTTCGAAGCTCACGCAGAATCACCTTTGCAACGTCACAACCTATACATAATGACTAGTTGATCGTTGCAAGTATGTTCTATTTACTGCTCGGTCTTTCTGATCGAACTTTTTTTTTTATTTACTTTATAACAAAGAGTAGCTAATCCAGTGTTATTTAAGTTCCGAGTTAGCTGTTAGATGGCACTACAGGTGATAATAATAATATTAAACCGAACAAAATTATTTATGACAGATTTACATATATAACAGATTTATAGATATTAGAGAACGGGTACCATTGGCTTCGCCTACTTGAGTCTCCGAAACGGTTACATCGATTTTCCCGAGAATTTTACTGGCAGATAACTGGGGTTATAAGAAGTAACTTAGGCTATTCTATTCTCCCGGCGGCTGTACGAGTCGCCGAAGGAGGACCAATAAGAACCTGCCCGGCTGATGGCGACCTGCAGTTTTTTCCTGCAGGTCCTATAGTCGCCATACAGTCGGGCCTCCTCCTCGAGGTTCTTATTGGTCCTCCTTCGGCGACTCGTACAGCCGCCGGGAGAATAGAATAGCCTAAGTTACTTCTTATAACCCCAGTTATCTGCCAGTAAAATTCTCGGGAAAATCGATGTAACCGTTTCGGAGACTCAAGTAGGCGAAGCCAATGGTACCCGTTCTCTAATATCTATTGTTCCCCGGCCCTCCGGAGCTCGCCCCTCCTCCCATGCCTCCTCCCGTGCCTCTTGCCCAGGTGACAGGTGATCGACCCTCCTCTGATTACGAACGTAGAGATGGGGAGGGCGATTGAGCGCCTCCGCACCGAACGAAAAGTGCCCGGCCCTGACGGGGTCCCGAGCCGGGTGATGGCCGTGCCGTTGGGCCACTTGGGGGGGGGGCCAGCAGCGAAATCGCCGCCGCCGGGCCCCGTCCTGTTAGGAGACAGCCGGGTACACACCGGCCGTCTCCTCCGTCCGCCGAACCTGTGCAATGGGAAGATGGGCCCCCGACCCATCCTCCCTAGGTCCGGTTACGGTGGAAGGAGGCGGCGGTCGAACTGCCGCCTCCTCCTTCCTGTCCTCCGTTGGCGGAGAGGGCCACTTAGAGGATCATCCTCGCGGGTCCTCTCCGCCGCCTCCTTCTGCGAGACGACTTCCTCGCAGAAGGAGGCCATTGCGCTCCACGCATCTTCGCTGCCGAGCATGGCCGCAACCACGCTCGGCAGCGAAAGATCTTCTCCTACCGCCACAGCCAGAGTGCGGCGCTGCTCCTCCCACGCAGCACACTCAGAAAGTGTGTGCTGCGCGGTGTCCGGTTCAACGCCGCACTCGTGGCATACGGCGGTCGGCTCCCTGCGAGCTATCCGGTGCAGGTACCAACCGAAGCACCCGTGCCCGGTCAGCACCTGCACCAGACGGAACGTCAGGGAGCCCCACTTCCTCTGACTCCATTCCGGCAGGACCGGGCGGACGGCGTCGATCGTGTATCGACCGTAACGCGCGTCCGCCAGGTCCCGCCTCCACCTCTCCAACCTCTCTTCCCTCTCTCTCCCCCTCTCCCGCTCTATTTCCCCAGGAGCCAGAGGCTCCCCCGCTAGTTTCTTTACCGCCGTATAGTTATATACGGCGGCAAGCACCTCCGCCTCTAGCTCCCAGGGTAGGGAACCGGTCAGTACCATGGCCGCCGCCGAGGACACCGTGCGGTAGCCTCGTATTACCCTCAGCGCCACAGTGCGCTGCGCAGCACGCAGCGCGCGAACATTGGTGGCGCTGAGGGCGTCCACCCATAACTGCGCCCCGTAGGCGGCCATGGACCGCACCACCCCCATGTAAAGGCGGCGGCAAGCGGCACCCGGCCCCTCGTATTGGGGAGGAGTCGTCCGAGTGCCGC
The DNA here is from genome assembly GCA_015888305.1 of Antheraea pernyi. Taxonomy (NCBI): domain Eukaryota; kingdom Metazoa; phylum Arthropoda; class Insecta; order Lepidoptera; family Saturniidae; genus Antheraea; species Antheraea pernyi. Next base: position 47,110 of record MU159103.1, on the reverse strand, counting down.
TGCCGCCCCAAATATGCGCGGTCCTTATGGGTGGACGCCCTCAGCGCCACCAATGTTCGCGCGCTGCGTGCTGCGCAGCGCACTGTGGCGCTGAGGGTAATACGAGGCTACCGCACGGTGTCCTCGGCGGCGGCCATGGTACTGGCCGGTTCCCTACCCTGGGAGCTAGAGGCGGAGGTGCTTGCCGCCGTATATAATTATACGGCGGTTAAGAAACTTGCGGGGGAGCCTCTGGCTCCTGGGGAAATAGAGCAGAAGAGAAAGGAAGAGAGAGAAAAAAGGATGCAGAAGTGGAGGCAGGACCTGGCGGATGCACGTTACGGTCGATACACGATCGACGCCGTCCGCCCGGTCCTGCCGGAGTGGAATCAGAGGAAGTGGGGCTCCCTGACGTTCCATCTGGTGTAAGTGCTGACCGGGCACGGGTGCTTCGGTTGGTACCTGCACCGGATAGCTCGCAGGGAGCCGACCGCCGTATGCCACGAGTGCGGCGTTGAACCGGACACCGCGCAGCACACACTTTCTGAGTGTGCTGCGTGGGAGGAGCAGCGTCGCACTCTGGCTGCGGCGGTAGGACAGGAGCTCTCGCTGCCGAGCGTGGTTGTGGCCATGCTCGGCAGTGAGGATGCGTGGAACGCAATGGCCTCCTTCTGCGAGGAAGTCGTCTCGCAGAAGGAGGCGGCGGAGAGGGTCCGGGAGGAGAACCCTCAAACTGGCCGTCTCTGCCAACGGAGGACAGGCAGGAGGAGGCGGCAGTTTGACCGCCTCCTCCCATCGTAACCGGACCTAAGGAGGATGGGTCGGGGGGCCTATCTTCCCATTGCACAGGTCCGGCGGACGGAGGAGGCGGCCGGTGTGTACCCGGCTGTCTCCTAACAAGACGGGGCCCGGCGGCGGCGCTTTCGCTGCTGGGCCAACCGCTGGGGCGGCACGATGAAATCTGTAGAGATCTCGTGTCGCCCCAACTATAGCGGCAGACGTACACCGTGGGGCTTTAGTCCGTGTGAGTCGGACATAACCCACTCTCTCCCCCGAGGGAGTGGTGTATCCATAAGGGATTTCCCCACGTTAATAAACACTCTACCACCGTTTAAACTGTAGATGGATCCGTACATGGTTTAAACTGAGTTAGTCTATGAGGAGGATCGAGGATCGAGGTGCATTGAGGATGTACTGAAGCTTCGTTAAAATAAAGAGAGAAAAAAATTACTCTCCTTCTAAGTGCTACAGTAACAATTATTTTACTGTAAATAGATTTTCGTGCGCCTGAGATCGATAAGCTACAACGCCCTTTGACGAATCATCATGAAAACGGCACACGTAAAGGTTTCTCATTGGAAAGGATTTATACTACTAATACTAATACTACCCATTTTGCTATAACTGAACTGTTAACGCAAATAATGAGATCGACAATCTTCTTCTATACATATATTAGAATTTAAATCTAACGCGTCTGTACTTTTTTGAATTTCGTGAAAATATTGTTATAATATTGGAATAAGTAATAAAATACATTTCAATCGCTTTTAGAAATGTCTATCTGTCTGTCTGTATGAATACGCATGACTGCACAATACAGAAAATCATAAAGCATATCCTCGAGAATAACCTAGCCTTTGTTTCATTAAAATCGGTCCACTCTATCGAAAGTTATCATTATTTGAATGACGGCTCGATTGTAGTACGAGAGAACAGTACTAATCTATACTATTACTATAAAGCTTGTGGGTTTATTTGGTTGAACGTGCTAATCTCAAAAACTACTAGTCCGATTTGAAAAGTTATTTTAGTGTTACATAGCTCATTTATCGAGCATGGCTATGCTATGAGCGATAGGAGCGGAGCCCCAATGAACAATGTTTCAAAATCGTTTTTTTTCCTTTTGAAAGCTTCCGAAGTTAATTTATAGTTCATTTTTGCAGTACTAGTTAGTACCTTTTTACTGTTTAACTGAATAAGGATATTGTGAATCACATTTCGTCATGTCTCGACATTTTTGTACAAGGCCTCTGCCTACACCGAACGCGACTCCATTATTATAGACTAGTTTAAGCATATAAAGGTGGCTTTAGTTGCAACAGAGTAAACGTTGGAGTGGTGAAAGAGCAATTAAATAAAAACGTACATGGCCTAGAATGGGGAATGTTTTTACAATGCCAGTTGCATTAGAACAAATATTTATTTCACAACTGATTTTTAACTCGTTATAAACCTTTGTACGTACGTTTATCATCCTTATTTCTTAACACGTCATAAGCTGTTCCAATAATATTGCAGAGCAAGATGACTCCAGCAACACAGACGAAAACGATATCCAGCCAGTCAAGTTGTCTCACTCGGGGCTTTGCACTAGTTCTGCAGTAATCTAACGAAGTCAGATTCGTCTCTAGCCCGTACTGCGTTTTAGTGTAGTGGTCGACGCACTTTTCAAAGCGACTTCTCAAGGAAGTGGCCTGAATGTGGGAGCAACGCGTCGTCAGACAATATCCTCGGTGGATATGAGTATGGTTGAAGTGATATTTATCTTCTGAGAATTTCTGCGAAACGATATTTTACAGAATAAAGTGTAGTTATGAATAATATAAACATTTGTTATAGTGTAAATATTTTAGAGGGCAAAAAGAAATAGAATTACTTTTCTCTGTCTGTGTCAATTTCTGTAGCTTTATTCATATTTACGCTATTGTGTCGATTCTAAATTCTAACTTTTCATCAGGTAGTCCTGTTTCTTTTTGCCACATAAGTCTATCTCGGTCAAGCTGCGACCTACTTTGATTCATGCGAAACTAACCTAATAGAACTTTATATAGGCATATCTATGCAAGAAATCGTATTTATAATTAATTACCAACGGTCCCTGCGGACGTTGTCCTGCCTTGATAAATAAAAAAAATCCTAAAAGCCAATCGCAGCGCCACCTACCGGATCCAATTCTATTTTCAATTCTATTCTAAATCATTCTCGGATCCACTAGAACACGCAAACAAAATTTCATCAAAATCGGTGCAGCCGTTTAGGAACAGTTTATTGACATACACACGTACAGAAGAAATTTATATATAAAGATGTATTACTAGCTGTACCCGCAGTTCCGCACGCGTTTTTTAAAATTGTAATTAAGAAATAAGAATTGTGAGGCAACGTACAATTATAGAAATGCTCTTTAAAACAATCGTACATACGACTTACAGTAACATGTAGATGTAGAAATACTAACGGTGTATGAACTGAGATTTATCATCAGAAACTTATTTGGAACCTTAACCCACAATATAACTACCTCAGTGCTCACTTACACTATATTATATAAAGAACTAATGAAATAATAACTTAAATTATTATTATAAAGATCTACATTATATTTAATATACATAGCCATTATAATTAAGATTTTTTGACTATACAAAAAATAAACGCTTGTCTGTTCCGCAAGAAATTGTATTATGGAACTCTTTAAGTAATACGTTTATAATCTAAAATCTTATTACGACGACATCTATATCATTAAAGTTATTAATAATTATAATGTCGAATTGTAAACAATAAGCTGATAATTATTTCTGTAATTAAAAATAAAGAATGAGTTGAAATCTTGCTAAATTTCATAGAGACAAAGTCGCCGGCAACAACTAGACTAAAATAGAATAACTTCAACTACCTTTTATAAGGTTCGCTATCTACTAGTGAAAGTCCCGTGAAAATCGGTCTAACCATTTTGGTGACAGCACAGTGGACAAAGTCACGATTAACAGCTAGTCAAAATTAAAATAAATTAAATTACTTTTTATAAGGTCCGCTATCTGCCAGTGAAAGTCTCGTGAAAATCGGTCTAACTATTTTAGAGAAAGCACTGTGCGCGAAGCCACGTTTAACAGCTAGTATAAACTAAAATTGCTTAAAATACTTTTTGTAAAATCAGATATCTGCCAGTGAAAGTCTCGTGAAGCCCGGTCTAACCGTTTTGGAGATAGCACTGCGAGTGAAGCCACGGTTAACATCTAGTATAAACTAAAATTGCTTAAATTACTTTTTATAAGGATAGATATCTATCAATGAAAGTTTTGCGAAGATCGGTCTAACCGTTTTGAAGATAGTACTGCGAGCGAAGCCACAGTTATCAGCTAGTTTAAATTAAAATAAACTTAATTACTTGATATAATGTCCGCTATCTGCTGGGGAAAATTCAGTGAAAATCGGTTGAACCGTTTTGGAGATAGCTAGTCTAGATTTAAAGATTTGTGAAGGTAGATTTGGAGTAGCCTAAGTAACCCGCTGTAATTTCAGCTATCTGCCAGTAAAATTCCCATCAAAATCGGTCCAGCCGTTCCGGAGATTACCCGGAACAAATAGATAGGCAGACAGACGGACAAGAATTTTAAAAATTGCATTTTTGTTATCAGTACCATGTAAAACTTCGTACTCAATTAGTAAAAAATATATATTTTGATATTACATACAGACACTTCATTTTTATTATATGTATAGATATATAACGTACGACATACTAAGAAAGTATGGCAGAAAAATCATGTAATAGTCTCGAGCTAATGCTTCTTACCTGTATAATGTCCAGCAAATTATTATTCTTGTATGGAAGTAAATCAAAGCTCCCAAGGCAGTATACTCCGCGTCGGCTACTGAGACACTGTTCGTATTCATCCAGATGAAACAATCTAGGCATTCGATAGTACTGTTCATCTAAGGGCAGGAATTAAATTTATTAATGTTATACAGATAAGACGAAAAACAAAAATTATAGATGCCTTACCATATGCTCTAAAACAAAAGTGGAGCTGGGCAGGACATATAGCGAGATACGCGGACAACAGATGGACATTAAAGACAACTATATGGGAAGGACCAAGAGGAAAAAGGAGAAGAGGGCGTCCCAGAAAAAGATGGATAGGACATAAAAGCGATAGCAGGAAAAAAATAGATAAAAAATGCTAAGAACAAAGAGTTCTGGAAAAAATTGAAGGAGGTCTTTACCCGAGAAGGTCTTCCCATTGCACAGCTCCGGACACGGCGTATCCCATAAAGGGTGTACCCACGTACAAAAAAACAAAGGTTACCATTCGTCTGATTGCCTAAAGCGCTTGCCTAAAAAGCCTATAAATCTATGAAGGCCCATCAGGCCAATAAAAAAAGTAGCACCTATGCAATTCATCGATAGTCATGGCTTTCGTAGTGGATGCGAGTGTCTCTTCACCTGCATATACATTGCCTGATTCGAAACAGGGTACACCTAAGCGTGCTACTATTATGGTATTTACAATGGTGGTTACAATCTAGTTTGATCCAATTGTTATATCCTCCTTAGTCCTCGCCATTTTTCAATCGCTCTAAATATAGATGCGCAGAACACAAATCTATACTTAATATATAAAGCTGAAGAGTTTGTTTGTTTGGTTGAACGCTATGATCTCAGGAACTACCAGTCCGATTTGAGAAAGTCTTTCGGTTTTAGATAGCTCATTTATCGAGGAAGGCTTTAGGCTATATATAATCACGCTAAGACCAATAGAGGCAGAGCACCAATGAAGAATGTTTCAAAATCGGGCACTTTTTTTGCTTTTGAGCGATTACGTTATTATTATATACGTTGCCATGGTAACGTGGTAAGTAGTAGTAATAATATTCGTCCAATAGGACAGGCGAAGGAATTAATCCATACTGCCAATTCTGAAGTTATGTGGTAAGAATTTAAGCTAACATTTTCAAAGTTTATTTTGTTTTCCTATTCAAATAGTTCATACTACTTTTATTTCCAATTTTTTATTTGTTCTCTATTACGTATTATAAAAATAAAGTTTGTGTATTTACAATTAAAATAACAACTTTTTGATGAATGGATATGGCTACAAATGACCAAAAAAAATTTTTTTTTATACTTTGTCTATATATTATTATATAGATATATTAGTATATATATTATTATATTTTGTCTGTTTGTTTATTTATGGGGAAGGTTGTCAAGGTTTTCATTTGATTATCCGTCTCCGTCCGTATAACGTCTTCCGAGCCCGCTAGTTATCTGCCCGTAAAAGCCCCGTGAAAGTCGGTCCAATCAATTAGGAGATAGTAGGATATTGCGGACGAAGTCTTGAGAATCAAAATAAAATTGTCTAAGTTACTTCTTATAAGGTGAGTTATCTTCCAGTGAAAGTCCCGTGAAAATCAGTTCAAGCATTACGGTTATTCCACTGCGTCCCAAGGCGAATAAAAAACCTAAATTATTTTTATGAAGTCTGTTATCTACCAGTAAATACCCCGTGAAAATCGGTCCAACCATTTTGGAAATAGCCATGGGGACGAAGCCGCGAACAAATAAAATAGAATATGTCAACCGCTATAATTTCGGTTATCTGGCAGTAAAAAGTAAAATTTTTAACCGATTTCGAAAAAGGAGGAGGTTACTATGTTCGGTTGTATGTATTTTTTTATGTATTTTAATCGATATTTTAGTCAATTGTGAACCGATTTTAATGATTCTTTTTTTATTTGAATTGGTACACTATGTAGTGATTAACTGCTACCTTTGTATTCGTCCGTGTGAAATTAAAAATATGTTACAACTGCGTGAGACGTGTGCCTTACTGACTCCAAGAATAAATATACATAATTGAACGACATATATTTGTATGTAATATGAATTATATCATCTTTTTGGTCAATTTGGCGGCCATATTGTTTTATTTACCACGTTTGCTTCTACATAACTCAGTTATTATAGCAACGTATAAGAATAACTTAAGTATATCGACGATATGGGCATATATCATCTAAAGCATTATATCTATCTATAAAATAAAAGATTTAAGATATATTGTTCGATAATGTATAGTTTATAATTTTCATTACTTTCTTATATAGTGTTAGTGAGCACTGAGTTTGGTATATAGTAGGTTGAAGTTCCAGGTATGTTGCTGATGATAAATCCCATCCTATTCGATATACTGTTAGTATTCATATATCTAATGTACACGTTACATGTTACAGTAGATGGCGTACGTATCGTAGTTACAAATGTTTTTGAAAAAGCGTTTCTGTAATGTACACACCCACTCACCATTTTACATTTCTTTAATAAATTTTTAAAAAGCGCGTGCGGGGCCGTGGTTAACAGCTAGTTTATATATAAATGGGAATAAGAAGAAAGTAAGGGCGGTTAATACTCGCTCGTATGCTTCCCTCCGCCTGTTTGGGCATATTTGGCCACGTATTTTAACACTATAAAGTTATAATACCTAAAATAAAAAGCATCTAACTTGTTTTTTTTACCTCTTTGTGTTATTTCCGTAGTCCGGTTATAGTTTTTAATTTTTTTTATCTCTAGTACAGCTTTGTACTTATAATGTCATTGATTAAAGTATTTGAATTGAATTATAACGTTATTAATGTAGAAGTGACAAAGGATTTCAATTGAACTAAATAAACCGGTATGTCTAACATATCAAATGACTTGTTTTACTGAATAAAACGATGATATCAAACAGTACCTAAGGCATTTATTACTTTCCAGTGGTTTTTTCCGTAACTTTTTGTAAGTACAACAAAAAGACGAAGTGATTGAATAGGATGAGTAATACATACTCAGTAGCTTAGAAAATAACAACCTAATCAGAAATTAACTTTTAACGTTATCGTAAATCGACTCCTCCTAATTATTGAAGTCGGTTGTTACCCGGGCCGTAATAACGAATCGATTAACAACGTATTCATAAAAATCGGATGAATAGTTTAGGCGCTACGGAGGAACATATGTAAATACAAACATATATAGATTACTAAAATCATAACCCTTTCATTTGGCTTCGTCGTAGTCGGGAAAAAAAGTGCTACATCCGTACACAAATTACGTGTCCACTGATCATTTGCAGTACAGACGCGTTCAGAATAATGTTATTGTTATCAGTTACTTATTATTGTTATTGTCGTTATTTTTTATTGTTTCTTGTTGATGTCTGTTATTATTAGTTATTTCTTCTTCTTCTTGATGGATGGAGGATGGTGTGCCACTTATAAAAATGATATTCTATAGAAGTTGTTTGCTCCGTTATGAAGAAATGCTTGTATTTATTATGAATGTATTTCGTTTACAAAAATACTATTATAGCGATACATATACGACCTACACAGTATTTTCTACAAAATATACGCTACAGATAGAAAGATATACTGTATAAGAGGGATCGTTTAATTAATGTTCATGACGACTCAAAAGTCACCGACCATTTTGTGATCAAATGATAATTACAGCCAATAACTACGTAATGCGATTCATCATCATCATCATTATCAGCCTGTCAGAGACCCACTGCAGGGTCATAGGCCTCTTCCTGAAGGGAGGTATGGGAATAATCATCACTCCAGCCCACAACGTATTGACGATTTCAAACTCTGAGAAATCCACAGTTCTATGTTTTCCCACAAATAGTAGTACTACAAGAACGTTTCTCAGGTTCAGGTTTCTTCACGATGTTTTCCTTCGCCATTAGATGATGGGGTTCCAATTTAAATGAGTAAATGTACGCGATTTGTGAAAAAATTGTTAGTACATGCCGGGGTTCGAACCTGAGGACATCGAGATGATATTCCACCGGTGGAACCACTAGGCCACCAGGACTTTTCAAAATCAAAATCAAAAATACTTTATTCAGTTTAGGCCCTAATAAGGCACTTATGAACGTCAAAGACTACTACCGGTTCGGAAAACAACCCAGTCATCGAGAAGAACCGGCAAGAAACTCGATCGGGTAAATTTTTTTCTAACATATGTTTCTAATACATTATACAACAATGCTTTTAGTGGATGCACACAGAGGAGTCAATTCCATTAAGTCAATTTTTGAATGCGAATGCGCTGAATTGTCATTATTCTAGCTTAGTCTGTCAATTTATTTCTCGGTTACTATCGTTCATTTATATATATGTCGGGGAAAACGTTATTCCCGTTGGCATCGTCATTAGTGGTTACGGGATTAGTGGGCGTCATTCGGGTAAAATGCGAGCACAAAACACAATCTTCACAGTTTCACTTTATTTTAATTTAGATCTGATTGGTCGATTAAATTAAGAATTTAGATGTAGACAAATAATATTATGTGTGCAAACAATAATCAACTCGACTTATAGCTTCCTCCGACATATATATATATATACTTTATTATAATAACACTATCATATTCTGCTAAACTATTACCCGATATAATGGGCAACTAACCATGTATCTAATATAATTATACCAAAAAAGTTAAAAATATAAACATAGAGTTTTTATAAAGGCATCAACCTCATTGGTAATGTAAAAAAGTAGGCAGTTGATGTCTCAAATAAAAGGAGAATATAGTATTGTTATTGCGAATTCGATCATAACATTGTGAAATTTTGTAATATACAGTTATATATATTTCTAAAACGAATTTTTATTATATTTTACCATCTTTGCCTTTCGAAAAGTAAACAGGCGTTGTGTTCGAACAGTGCGTCGATCGATTTAGCTTTGAATCCTATGATAAACTTGAGCTTTCGTAGAAGGAAAACGTTTTGATGACAGTAGGTGTGTTCTGACAGTAGCACTTCAAATTCTCATTTATCAATATAATCAAGTAATAATAATAAAATCACTCTGTAAGAGTCCTAATGCACCGTTAGCCTAATATATTGGAGCTTGCAAATCCCGAAAATTTTTGTTTTACATTTCCCAACATATATCGATACTACAAAAATATCTTTTAGGTTTTGGTTTCGTGGCAATGTTTTTTTTTACCTTCAGCTAGTGTGACGAATTAAATTTTATGAATACCGAAAAATCCATTGGTACATACATAAGAAAAAAATTATTGATATCTTAGAATTAATTAAACGAGTGCTCGTTCGGTGGCCGAACATCTACAATAGAGAAAAAGAAAACTATTTCCATTTTTTTAATTTACAACACGTCAATGTCTACAAAATAAAAAAGAATGAAGAAAATCGGCTTAGAAACAGAGGAGGGAGAAGTTCTTACCCGTTTACCCATTGCCTAGATAATATGCTTCATTGACAAAATCATAACTCACCTGTCACTTCGTAAGATGAGACAGCATTTAAAAGACCGTAAATAAGCATCCACCACAGATTCATCACTGCCCCTTAAACGTAAACTTTTAATATAAATATGTTACACCAAACCTAATTTCTCAAAGTAGAAACAAGAGGATAATTAAGGTTTATAATTTTTTGTATACATGTAACGATTGTGTTTATTGAGCAAAGGATTATTTGAAAAACTTTTCACTAAAAATTGTAAAACACATCTTTCGTGTAGGAAGGACACGCGTTTAATTGTCGACGCATGGATTTAGAATGCGAATCTTGTTCCGATATGGAGAATTATATAAATATTACTACTCGCGGTATATTTCTATATACGTTCAAGGTATTATGAATATCACTTTATTCTGAGTGGCAAGGAAACCAACCCGGCAGCGAGTGTACATGCATCCCACTAAGATTTACATTTAATTATGTTGCGTCCCTGAAATGACGCAATAAAAATCATTATTAGCTTAATTACTTTATGCATATTTAATGTGTTAGTTTAATAACAGGTTGTTATGTGCAATTTTTATAACGTTAATGTGCTGAGTTTTGTTGTTTTTTATGAATGAATAGTTTTTTTTTTATGGTAGCATGGCAAAATGACTGCACTATGCCTGATGGTGAGCACAGTACAATCCAAAAACAATGGCGACCACCGAGTGAACCTCTACCAATCGCCGGTCGCCACTATCATGCTGGCCTGCAAAAAGCTGGATATGCACAAGTTGATCCCGAAACACGACCCGCAGAAGCGAATCACTATTACGGGCTTTTTCGCCATATACATGGTGGTTGCGACCCAGTCAGGCTGTGAAACCCTACCACCCCGCTTTCGCCATTGCCTCGTTCGTTATTCAGCAGGGTGCACCACGTGCAGGTGACGTTGGCGTGGGTGTCTCAAGTCTTATGATGTTATTCGACACCCATTACACCCCAAAATTTTATTGTTGTGAATTGATGTGGTATCGAAACAATTGGTATTTTTGATACTTGTAGAATTAGGAAGTTGCTTCGGTTGTTTTTTTATAGTTCAGTGTAATGTGTCAGTTACGGTTCGGTAAACGATCTCCAATTATGAAGGCCTATAGCTTCTGCCAGCAACTTCGTCCGCGTAGAATAATTACTCTGAGCTAGAAGATGAAAATATTTTTAAATAATACGTACGTTAACCCCGATTTTGAAACATTCTTCATTGGTGCTCCGCTTCTATTTTTCGTAGCGTGATAATATATTGCCTATAACCTTTCACGATAAATTAGCTATCTAATACACTGAAATATTTTTTTAAATCGGACTAATAGCTCCTGAGATTAGTGCGTCCTAGCAAACAAACTCTTTAACTTTATAATATTAGTATAGATTTTAGAGTAAGTTAGTAAGTAAATGTAATGGGTTGAGAGTGAGTGAGTCAAGACATTCCAGCACGTGTAGCTTACCGTACTTACGCGACTATAATGAGAGCTTCAGGTACATATTACATTATAAATATTATCCTTGCAAGTTTATTAATACGATTATAGATGCAAACTAGTGGGTACCTATTAAGTTACGTATGAAATTGCTAATTTTTAATACTGGCTACTTTCTGAAACGATGATCGCTCAGTGCTTCAAGATTTGGACACTGCGTCTATTGATGTAGGAGTACGTATGGATCCAAATGAGTCGGAATTTTCGGTGATAGAAAATACGTAATAAACCATAAAGTGGTTGTTTTTGAAGTGACTAGTAAAGTCTGATGAACAGTATCACTGGACTAATGGAATGGTGTAGGGTTTACCTTAAGCTTGCCACTTGCTAGTTATCGCCCAAAAGTCGAAAAATTATCGTCAAATACCGGTAATTGCACTGAAGAGCCAGATATTTTCTAAGTTCAAGGTGCGTTGTTTCAAGTAAACTTAGCTTATATCGTAATTTAACAAATCCTTAATATTGTTGTGAAATGCTAAAATGTATAAAGTATTAAAAAACTTAAAAAAAAAGAAAATCGCATCTTCCATGTATCTTACGTTTGCTAAAGTTTAGTAGTGTAAGTTACAAATACTTTAGTAAATTAATTACGATTAGAAGAAACATCGAAATTATAATATGAGATGTCGATGTAGATGTATGTTTAGATGTCGTTTCTTTGGCTACATGTAGGTTTTCATTAAACTGTATATCATTACATAGTATAAAACAAAGTCCCCTACCGCGTCTGTCTGTCTGTCTGTTCGCGATAAACTCAAAAACTACCGAACGGATTTTCATGCGGTTTTCACCCGTGGATAGAGTGATTAATGAGGAACGTTTTAGTATATAATTTGTCCAGGATTTTTCATAATCAGGGTGGGACAACGGCTGCCGGGCCCGCTAGTTATATTATATATTCATATATATTGTAGTAGAATATAATATACTCGTAATTAATAAAATTCTTTGTCTTCAGAGGAACATCTTAAAATATATTACATTTTTAATAGTTAAAATTGAAATTAGCCTAATATAATATAACTTTACAATATAAATGGACTTAATATTTCTACAACTTCAGCAGTAATGAGTTATGAGCGACAGAATAATTACCACTGTTTAGTGTTTTTATCACACTATTCCCTCATCAAAACTCCTGTAGGATCAGCAACCATGGGAATTAAAGCAAGGCTTGACCGAACCACCATTGCGCTTTCCCTAATTCGCCCGTCGATACTCGATAATGTAGTTCGTCTCGTTAAACCGTCTTCCAAAACACATTACGCAATATACTTTTCCTATACGTAAAAATATTCCTACAATGAAAAATATCCCACCTTTTTGTCTCTTTAACCTCGACTTATTGTCTATAACATAAATAATAAAGAAGTATAAATAGGTAACGCTTCTTTCGTAATATATACATATTATGTTCTATGGCACAGTATGAATCAGTCAGTATCATGATTTTTTATATTCAACTATTGAGTTATATAATGCAACCGGAATAATACTACAGATTTATAGCAAAACTTTTTATTATCTTTTTCTAAGTAAAGCTAAAAATAGTTACTAAGATGGTAAAGACGCTTCATGATAAAAAAACAGTGATTTTATTAATGCCGTAATCGAGTTGACAGAGAGATAAGTGTTCTACATACTAGACAATGCATTTGGAGTGTTAACAGCAACACGTGAAAACGGAAAAGTCACAATTTTATTAATGTGTAGTTCACCGAAACTCTTGAATTACGCAGCCCCCCTTTAGGCTTACTGGATCTTGAACCACAACGACATTTAACATTAGATTCGATAATTACTTTTTATTTATAGTATAGATAACTGGCGGGTCCGGCGAACGTTGTTCTGCATTGATAATAAAAAAACCTTGAACAATTACATACCTAAAGCTTCCTCATGAATAACTGTATCGACTTGTGAAAATGGTGCATGAAAACCCGTTCAGTAGTTTTTGAGTTTATCGCGACCAGACAGACTGGCAGAGGACTTGTAAACTGGGAAGAATATATTTCTTTATAAATCAACTTTTTAATAATGGCGTCTCGAAGATACGAATTCTACCAGTCTCAAGTCAGTCATAGGAGAGTCACTTTATTGGTAGTATTAACTTCTTTATACTTGGTAGGTCTAAATATTTGACCACAACCTAACCTGATGTTAACTGATGATAATGTAGTTTTAGATGGTAAACATATTACTAACATTACAGAGGAATAGACACTCAAATGCAGGTGCCGAAAATATGATTATAACTGGTTGGCAGAACAGTTTCAACTCGAGGGTAGTAAGTAGCCATATCGACATTAGAAGAAGCCCTACCACCCCGCCATCGTTAAGTCACGGTTTCCTTCACTGAAAGTTCTAACTCAATGAACGATATGGAATTTGATAGATGCAGTGGCCTATCATTACCACTATAGTACTTACGGAGGGTTACTGAGCTTAAACTTCTCTTTCAGCGTCGATCGCTTCCTTCTCTGGTTTCATCTCTTAGTGGTTTACGTGTATTTTAGAAAGTTTCAGCGTTTTATTTCATTCATATATTACATCCATTTTTTTGTTAGTTTACTAACGGTTTTAAGTTTTAACTTAGCCTATGTTAAAGGCATGTTTTAGTACTATTTACAAATTACGTTCTTCACCCAAACGAACTTATTAATTTGTGTACATTTCTTTAGTCCGGTGAAGCTGTTAAGACCTTACTTGGTCTGTAGCGTAGTCAGTTCGAAAAAAAAAATTGTATACATTTCTTAACAACTTTTTCCTTTTGTGAACACACAAACTATCAGGTCTACTTGATTATGTCTTCAAGACATTATTTGAGCTGTCACACATTTGATCTATCAGGGAGTTTGCTATTTTTTCGAATGATTGCGTAAAAATTAGCTACACGAACTTGAGCAAACATGCCCGTTGCACTACGATATCGAGGCAGCCCCAACGATGCCCTGAAGACACTGTTGTACTGTGTAGTGTATACGCAATGCGAGTATATGAGGTCCAGAGACTGCTGGTGTATAAGTTCTGACAGTATAATTAATAATGTTATTTTTACACTTGGTATGCAACGTGTGTGTGCTCCTTACCAGCATATTTCCTCTCACCGACAATCCCTGCGCGCTCTTTCTATGTCCTTGTCATCTTTCATATTATCCGTGACGTACTGTCCGAGGTATATCTATACATATAATAAAAGGCTAACGGGACGAAATCTGTATTTACAATCTTTCTACAAGTATGCCATTACCAAGCTATGTTATATATATATATATCTATACTAATATTTTATAGAAAGGTAAAGTTTTGTGTTCAGGGAATCTCTGGTACTACTTATACGATTTTGAAAATTCTTTCACTGTTTGAAAGGTATATTGTCCCTCAGTGCTATAGATATTTTTACGCGAATAGCGAACGGGCGTGGAAGAGAGTGGTGCAGGAGCAACTCAAGGGGTACTGGGAAGACAATTATCGCCTTTTTTTATTGTAGTACGGCAAAGTGACTGCACTTTACCTCATGGTAAGCACTATCCAAAAAAAAAACATCGAACATCAACAGCGTCGAGAAATACGCCATCCTTCGCCGGTCGTCACTGTCATGCCGTCCTGAGTAAATACCCCTTTTATATATAGGTTAATTTTTTATTTTAATTGGATCCGGTAGGTGATGATGCGAACGGGTTCTAGGCTTATTTTAAAATAATCCTCACATACCAACTGGGTATATGTTTGAGTGAGTCCCTGGATAGTTTGAATTCACAAAAGGAAACGGTAGGTGTCGTTGCAATCGGGTTTTAGGTTTATTAAGATTTTTCGCGTTTAAATATACAATTGAAACAGGCAGTAACCTATTTGGTGCAGATGAAGTTGCACGGGTCAGCTAGTATATATATAGCAGTTGTATATATATATATATACTAGTGGGCCGGGCGGACGTTGTACTGCACGTAAAATAAAAAAAAAAATTCAAAATTCAACTGCAGCGCCACCTACCTGTTCCAATTGTAAATATAAACCATTCTCGGATCCATTGCACACAAAATTTCATCAAAATCGGTAAAGCCGTTTAGGAGGAGTTCAGTAACATACACACGTACAGAAGAAATTTATATATAAAGATATATATATATATTTAGATAGATATAAGATATAACGATCATTGTTACAATATTATTACGTCATATGTACATGGAAAGTTTGAGAAACCCACAGTCAGTAGTCGCAGTTTTTGTTGCTTTGTTTACGACTGTAGTCTAACCGAATATAATGGTCAGCGCAATGGAAAGGATAATAATACCGTAACCTAAGTGAAACATAAAAACCTAAGCAAAAAACAATTACATTTTAAGGTAAAGACGGCTAATAGACTATAGTAGAAGATTCCAGGCCGTTCTTTTAAAAGGATATATCAGCGAATCTCACTTCGGAATAAGATTGAGTTTGAATATCAAAGTACTTCGGCGTATAAACATAAAACTAAATAAATAAATTGAATAAATATCACAGTATATAGTATAATTATAAAACTTCATGTTTGGCTCAAAGATAAGAGAGCGCATACAGCTGACTGGTGGGATATGTTTTGGTAGTGCGTGTCCGTCGCAATACTGCTGGTTCTACATTATAGTACAATCTGTTTATTACATGTATATTTTCTTCTCATTTTTCTCACTTATTAACTTTCATCTCTTACCTTCATTATTCTTTTGAAAGTTCGAGCCACTGTAGGAATCCGTATTGGCGATCACTGAGAATATCATTAAGCTCTAGGTATGCCAGCAATTGCTTATTTATTATTCGCTCCATTACTCTACAAAAAGTGAGGTTATTTCGTATATGAGAGATTACGTGTATGAGTTTATTTAGAAAATTGTATAATAATTAAAATCACTATGATGGGCTTTTTTGCCATACACATGGTGGATTCTACCCAGTCAGGCTGTAAAACCCTACCACCCCGCTTTTTTTGTCTCGTTCGTTATTCAGCAGGGTGCACCACGTGCAGGTGAGGTTGGCTTGGATGTCTCAAATCGTATGATGTTATTCGACACCCCTTACACAACAAAAAATATTACTTGATCAGCCCATGGTGCCGTATCGTTACTAAAAAATCTGAGTGCTCCTATAAATACAAAATTTAATTTTACATTTATTAGTGCAGATTGTTGTGATGTCAATAACACACGATTCAGATAACGACTGATTTATTTATATATACCTACATATACAACATCTTCCCCTTAAAAATTAATGTATACAATATCTTCCCCTTAAAAAGATTACCTTTACATTTATTAAACAGTAGCAAACATATGGAAACAATTATAACTTTATACCATCTTATAAGATACTCGTTATGTACTAAACCGTATTCTCGAAACTATCTCCGATTATGTTTACACAATTGCTTATGTCTTATCTATAAATTACAATTACAAAATACAATTTTATAGTTTACTAGCTGTACCCGCAGCTCCGCAAGCGTTTTTTAAAATCGTATTAAAGAATTATAGAATTGTGAGACTATGTACAATTACAGAAACGCTCTTTAAATACAATTGTAAGTACGACGCACACGCCACTAAAAGTAACATGTAACGTGTACATTAGATATATAAATACAAAGAGCGTGCCAAATGAGGTTTGTCATCAGCATAATATTTGGAACCATAACCAACCATATAACTACCTCAGTGCTCACTTACACTGTATAAGGAACTATTGAAACATACTCAGCAAAACGCTTGTCCTGTCATGAGTAGTCATAATAAGTTAAAGAAATATATTAAGATAAATAAATTAATAAATAAGTATAGTAAAAAAATCAAATATAGAAAAATAAAGCAGTCAATTGCTGTTTTAGCTAGGGAAAAACTATTTTTAAGGGGGAAATTAGATGAGTTAACATCTATTTCTTTAAAAAATCAAAATAGATACAGCAGTGACATACAGCGCTTACAGGCTGATCTAAAAATTAAAGATAGTTATATCAGATCATTATGTTCCAAAAATGAATGTTCACAAAATCAGCTAAGTGAACACTTGGTGTCAGTTGAGGAATTGATGGAGTCAGTTGCGGGGAAGGTGGAGGAGGTTGAGTCGCTCAGCAAACATTGTGTGTTGAGTGATTATGATCATCCTGGGTTTCTGTGTAGCATGAAATCACCAGTGATTAATGTAGCACAGGAATCAATTCCTGTACTGTCTCTGTCCTCTATAATGCCTCATTCCTCATCAAACACATGTAAACTAGACACAGAACATATTCAAAAGACAGTTTTTACAAATAATAATAAGAAATTTATGTATCATAATCAATTGCATGGGAATGCTGATGTCACAGCTGTAAAAAGAACATTGGTTTTTAGTGATGGAATAGGTAAGGGTATGGGGTTGATGCTGTCACAGTATCTAAAAGGTGACATTATTAATCATTGTATGCCAGGTGTCTCTCTTAGTCAAATAGTAGAAAAATTAATGAACACAGACTTTGACAAAAATTGTAATATTGTAATATTAATAGGTAACAGTTTCAACATAAAAAGGAATGATTTATATAAGTTATCAGAAAAACTGTTATTATTGGACGTAGGGAAAATAATGCTGTGTGCTTTCCCTTATTCAGTGTCTTTAAAAGTAAATAATAACAATATTCACTTTTTAAACAATTGTTTATATAATCTGACATGTTGTCATAGTGACAAGTTTTTATTTTTTGATATTAATAAGTTTATTAATAATTTTATATTGACTAGGGAAAATTTATTTCTTCCCAAAAAATATAAACGGGAAATAGCTACATTGATAGCATATAACATAAATAGGTTAGATGACTCAGCAGTATCATGTAGTTTACCTAATGATGCTGCGAATAATTATTTAAACAAATAAGTAAGACAAAGGAGCAGCATTACATCTCATTATATCACCAAAATATTAATCGCTTCTCCGGCAAAATATTAGATATAGATCTATTGTTAAACAAAGAGAGACTAGATATATTATGTTTCACAGAAACTTGGCTTAAGCCGGATAAAATGTTATTTCATGTACCTTCTTTTTCTATTGCCAGTGTATTTAATCGAACAATCACTGCCGGTGGTGGTTGTATTATATTATTTAAAAATAATTTAAAATTGAAAGACCGAAAAGATATATGTAGTCTCTCAATTGACCGGGTTTGTGAAGTGGCCTGTGCAGAGATGGATAAATTAATTATCTTATGTGTTTATAGACCACCATCATCAAATTTTTCTCAATTTTTACAAAAGATGGAGGACATTTTAATAAGAATAACCAATACCAAAAAACGAGTTTTAGTTTGTGGTGACTTTAATATAGATATTTTGAGTACGTCGCCAGAGGTCACTATGTTCACATCATTATTCAGGTCATTTAACCTGGATCCTCTCTTTAATGAGCCAACTAGAACTACATCTCAGACTGCATCTTGCATAGACAACATTTTCACTGATTTTGAAACCATTGGCGGTAGTATTATTACTGGGATACGGTCTGATCATAAAGGACTACTTGTTAAAATAAATTGTGACAAACAAAGTGTTAATTGTAAGAAAACAACTAGACTTACATCCAAAAGTAGATTAGATCATTTAAATTACAACATTGTAGAAAGATTATCTACGAAGATTTTTAATAAAGAAGATCCAAATGAGGATTATGATGGCTTGTTTGACATCATAAGGACTGAATTTAATAAACACTGCCCAAGAAAAGTTATTAGTGTAAAACAAAAAAATAGTTTTAGTGAATGGGCTACCTTGGGAATTAAAAAAAGTAGAGATAGACTATACGATCTGTATTATAGGAGATCATTAACTAGCAATGAATCCTTTCATGCATATGTCAGAAATTATTCAAAAATTTTTAAGCGTGTCTGTGTAACTGCTAAAGCTAAATTTTTAAGCAATAAAGTTCTTGGATCTAGTAATAAGACCAAGACTGTCTGGCATATTATAAATAAAGAATTAGGAAAATCCAAAATTACTGATAATTCGCATAATTTGAATGTTGACGGAGTACATATTTCAAACAGTTCAGAGGTAGTAACTGTTTTCCATGATTATTTC
Organism: Antheraea pernyi; assembly: GCA_015888305.1. NCBI lineage: Eukaryota > Metazoa > Arthropoda > Insecta > Lepidoptera > Saturniidae > Antheraea > Antheraea pernyi. The sequence continues at coordinate 27,465 of MU159103.1, read as the reverse complement.
ACTAACATACCTTTACAGGTAACAAAAAATATTATTTCATCAGCCCAAGGTGCGGTATCGTTACTAAAAAATCTGAGTGCACCTATAAATTCAAAATTTAATTTCACATCTATTAGTGCAGATGAAATAATAAGGACTTTTAAACTCTTAAACATGAAACATACCGAAGATATCTGGGGAATGTCGGTAATAGTAGTACAGTCCTTAATTATTAATATTTCATCATATTTGGCTAATATATTTAATCAGTGTATAGCAAAAGGAACCTTCCCCGATTTAATGAAAATAAGTAAAATGGTTCCTTTGTTTAAATCAGGCTGTAGGAGTAATCTTGGAAATTATAGACCAATTTCTGTACTGCCTGCCTTAAGCAAAATTTTCGAGAAGATTATGCTTAAACAATTATTAGGATATTTTAAAGCGCAAAAGATTCTGGATGGTCGACGGTTTGGTTTCACAAAATCAAAATCAACTACTGACAACTGGGTAATGGTGCAACATTACTAAGTCATATTTTTCGAGCTTCGGAGGGATCGCAGGGTGCAATTGGTGTGTTTTGTGATCTGTCTAAGGCTTTTAACTGCGTTGGCCATAGTACCCTTATTTTGAAATTAAAACACTATGGTGTTTGTGGAGCTTCTGTTGACCTTCTAGTCTTCTATTTAAAAGATCGTTGTCACAAAGTTAGTGTAGACGGGATAACGTCAGCGGGATCACTGACTCGAATTGGTGTCTCAGAGGGTTCTATTTTAGGGCCGTTTTTGTTCTTTGTATATATGTAAATGAAGATCATTTAAATCTTTATTTGAATTTTTATTTAATGAAATATTTATGTTTTTTTTTAACTCTATATTATCTATGGTAAAGACTTGCGGGATTAACTATGGAATAATGACAATCAGATGCCATTTTGTAACGTTCACATTGTAATCTATAATTAAAATAAGGAATAATTAATAAAGTGAAGCAATAGCTTTGAATGTTGTTTCTCCTATTTCAGGTATTTAACATTTTTATATAATTAGTAAGTTAGGTTAAGAAGAGTACTGTATTTTGTATAATATTGTAATTTTTATTGTTGTCTTAGAAATCTTTTAAAATAAGCCTAGAACCTGTTCGCAGCATTACCTAAAAAGTCCAATGAAAATAAAAATTAACCTACATATATTGCCGATAAATGTCTTCCCAGTACCCCTTGTAACTTCATCGCTTAACATACTGTAAAAATTAAACTTTATCTACATTAAATTTCCATTTTCTTTTAGTTGTTTGTTTTATAAGAATTTGTAAAGTATACGTGAAATCTGCATTCAATATTAATTTTGACAAATTTATTTTACTTTTGACATATAAACCACCTTTTTCACTGAGATACTGAACTGGGGATAATATACCTTTCTAACAGTGAGTGAGTTTTCTTAAATCACATTAGAGGTACCAAGGATTCCTCGAAAACAAAACTTTTGACATATAAACCACCTTTTTCACTGAGATACTGAACTGGGGATAATATACCTTTCTAACAGTGAGTGAGTTTTCTTAAATCACATTAGAGGTACCAAGGATTCCTCGAAAACAAAACTTTACCTCTCTTTATAATATTAGTATAAATATAACATAGTATGGTAACTGCAAACACCATACTTAATTATTTTAAACATAGATTCACAAACGTGAACCCAATGACTTCAAGATTCGACAATATTTAGAAAATTAATTTTATCAAATATCGAAACAACACACGTACTGACAGAATTCTAATTGACATTCATCTTCTACAATTGAATGTAGCTATTATGTATTATGTAATGTACTAATAAACCTAAAACCTGATTGCAACCACACCTACTGTTTCCAATTGTAAATCCAAACTATCGAGGGACTCACTGAAACATATACCCAGATGGTATGTGAAAAATCTTTTAAAATAAGCCTACAACCCGATCGTACGTACGTATATTGGCGATAATGTAGAAAAAGCTTGAGAGGTCTATGGATCCCCAGTTGGAACGGTGTTCCTTTCCCTTTTCTGTAGACGTTTACTATACAGTCAGTATAGTTTACATTATAAAATATCAAGTTGATAGAGTTAAATTGTAAATTAAATGATAAGCCAGTTTTTTATATATCTTTATGTTCTTCCAAACAGGGTGTGGGATATCTGCCTGCCGTTAAACGTTGCTTTTATTAGTCCATATCGCACCTTTACAGGCAAAAATGTTGATTTTTATATAATTTAGAATGTTTTGTTTTTCACTAACTTTGAAACGCTACTAAAACATGAAATTATTATTGCCAGAGATTTTTATTATTAACAATAAAGGGCCAGATGCCATTTTTTGTAAATAAAAAAAAGTATGTTCAAACCATGTTAAGATAGCTGTAATTTTAATAATATTTTATTTAGACATAAAAGAGAGTAAATTAAAAATAATATGTATAGAATAACTTAGCTATAGTGTAGCGCAACACTGGCTGTATGATAAAAACAGCGATAATCGTGGAAGCGCCTGCTATAGACGCATGTATCCAAGATGTCTACGTTTATCATTGTTTACGGTGAAATCTCAATGGCCCCGATTTATGAACGTCAAAGCTACTACCGGTTCGGAAAATAGCCCAGTCATCGAGAAGAATCGGCAAGAAACTTGATTAATTACTAAAATGACTATTAATAAATAGGGGTTGGTGTTAGAAAGGTGAAAATTTAGGGTCGTATGTATTATTTAATGCCTCATTATAAAAAAATAAAATAAATAAAAATGTCCAAAAAATATAAATAAAAATGTTAGGGATGGACAACCCTTATCAGTTAGGGGTATGAAAAATAGATAGTAGCCGATTCTCAGATCTACTGAATATGCATATAAAATTTCATAAAAATCGGTCAAACCGTTTCAGAGGAGTACGGTAACTAACATTGTGACACGAGAATTTTATATATAAGATATAAAGCTGGAGTGTTTGAGAGTGATTGAACGCGGTACACTCGGGAACTACTGGTCCGATTTGAATATTTTTTCTCAGTGTTAGATAGCTCATTTATCGAGGAAGGCTATAGGTTATATATCATCATGCTAGTCACGCTAAGAGCAATAGGAGCGGAGCACATATGAAGAAGGTTTCAAAATCGTTTTTTTTAGAGCTTCTGGTGCGTTTTAGCCTTAGCCCAAAGTAACTATACCACGCGGACAAAGCCGCAGGCTGAAACTAGTTAAATATACATTAATGAAGTACGTTTTCCAATATGAATTTTACTAAAACTTGTCTTACCTGTGACTTTTTCCAAAACTTGACGGCAGCACTCAACTTAAATTCAGTCTTCAAAAATATATTGCAACGGAAAAAATATTTTGATATTTTCGTATACCATGTGATTAAGTCGATGATGAGTGATGAGCCGTTGGGTACGGGCGGTACAGAGCCGTACGCTGTGGAGAACGTGTGGTGAATATGCCTTTGTCCAGCCGTGGACGACTATAGGCTGAGATGATGATGATGATGTGATTAAATATCTACTTAATTAATAAGGGGCCTTAGAGAAGATTTCAGATCAAGTATCATACACTTTCAAGTCAATTTATTTAACGAAGATGAGCTAAATCGAAAACCTAAGGATTAAAAAAAAAACAAAGTTCTTTTTTTTTGTACGTTGACTATTTAATGCTTAGCCGCCATTTCACGATACCATCGGGTCCGATGACAAAGATCCGCGAGGTGTTTTTAAGACGGACCCATAGTAAATTTAATTAGTAATCTTTGTTTAACGATGTACTGAAAGCTCTTTGCAATGTAATTCAACTCTTTTTCGTCCTTTGAGCTGTTCACATCTTTCTATAGGACAAATAGTTATTGGGAGATCTGTAACTGAATTGGTCAGAACATCTGCTATTTATTTGATGGTGAAATCTATTACTCACTTTTCGACTATAAGGATTTCCAGAATATATCTGGCTGTTTTAGAAAAAAATACTTTTGGAAACAGGTGGTTGACCGTTGATGATCTAGTACTGATTTGAAGTGGTTTTCTTGTCTCCTATCAGAAAATTCTTCTCTCATTTAATCGCTATTAGAATACGAGTTTTATTGTATTTAAAGCTATGATAGGTCGGTGCTATAATGTACGGACATAGGTCAACTATGGGGTTGTTCTTTCAGTGAAGAAAAACATTATGTATGTAGGAACCATAACATAGTGGTAGGGCATTTTCGAATATCCGCTGTTTGACTACCATGGTTAGGTTCAAAATCTATTGCTAAATCTAATTTCGATTTCGATTTTCGATAGTGTGAAGAACTAACAAAAAATAGATAGTAGCCGATTCTCAGATCTACTGAATATGCATATAAAATTTCATAAAAATCGGTCAAACCGTTTCAGAGGAGTATGATTACTAACATTGTGACACGAGAATTTTATATATAAGATATACACTCTCTTTCTCTCACTTTTTATCTGTCACGACACCTAACTTACATAAAATCTGCACATGCACAATACGTAAAAATAAAATTAAATAATCATCTCTACCACTTACTTTATCATAACTATTTTCAACTTATATTAAAACTTTTTCGCACTCCATTGTATTGAAGGGAAATACAAATATGAAAAAGATATGAGCGTCGCGTCGATACGTCAACTGTCACTTGCCTGTAACTATTTGTCTACGAGCTAGCAACGGTTTCGAGAACAAATTTCAATAAGCCAGTTTTATATATATCTTTATGTTCTTCCGAACAAAGTGCGGGCTACCTAGCTGCCGGTAAAAGTTACGTTTAGTTGTGTATGTCACACCTTCACATACAAAAATATTGACTTTTAAATAATTTTAAGATATTTTTTTTCACTTACTTTGAAACTCTATTAAAACGTGAAATTATTATTGCCAAACATTTTTGTTATTGACAATAATTTGCCTGATGATATTTTTTGTAAAGTCGTTTTGCCGTGCTACAATTTAAAAAAACCAGTGAAAGTCCCGTGAAAAACGGTCCAACCGTTTTGGATATAGCACCGGGGGTGACGCCATGGTTAACAGCTAGTATAAATTAAAATTGCTTGAAATACTTTATATAAGGTCAGCTATTTGCCAGTAAAAACTTCGTGAAGACGGGACTAACCGTTTTGGAGATAGTACTGCGGGCGAAGCCACGGTTAACAGCTAGCCTAAATTAAAATAAATACTAAATTACTTACTATGATGTCCGCTATATGTTGGTGAAAATCTGTCCAATCATTTTGGAGATAGTATTCCAGGCGAAGCCGTGGTTAATAGTTAGTCTAATTTAGAGTAGTCTAAGTAACCCGCTGTAATTTCAGCTACCTGCCAGTGAAATTACTGTCAAAATCGGTTCAGCGGTTTCGGAGATAAGCCGGAACAAACAGACAGACAAAAATTTTAAAAATTGCATTTTTGTTATCAGTATCGTGTATACTTTCGTAAAAAAAAATTTTGATATTACATACAGACACTTTATTTTTATTATATGTATAGATTTAATTCAACAATACATTATTATTTTTACTCTTTCGAATGCTTTGACTATCCGCGATTCATAGCAACCCGCATATATTAACGTTAATATCTAATTAATGATGATGATATTGAAAATTTAGCTCTACAACAATCTCAAGTTAGCTTATATAATTGATAATTACGTAGTCTGTAGACCCTCGGGCACGTGCAAGGCCGTTATAGACCGTGGAGCGTGAACTCACTCATTACTTAGGACACAAACAAAATAAACTAAAATAAAATTATTTAGTTTTCTGAATACTGTATGGGTACAAGTTTTTTTTTGCATAACTGCTTTTTTTACATGTTGTGAAAAACGATTTGTCATATGATAATTATGAAGTTATTATTAGTTATTCGTTTTTATAAAATTATTGTTTGAAATTGCATGTATGGCTGCTAGTCTTCGTATATTAATAACCACCTGACCCGTGCAACTTCGTCTGCATCAAATCGATTGTCACCGGTTTCAATTGTATTTTTAAACGCAAAAAAATTTAATTTACCTAAAACCCGATTGCAGCCATCCCATTTTCCCATTGTAACTCCAAACTATCAAGGGACTCTCTCAAACATATACCGAGATGGTATGTGAGAAATCTATTAAAACTAGTGGGCGCTCAGCGGTCGACATTCGACCATAGTTCATTGAATTTTCTTTTATCAATGGCATCGACTTCAAATATATAATTAGGTAGTTCAAATATCAAGATTTTTTATTTGATTCGGTTAATTTAATAATTAAGTTACTTTTCGCTTTTTAGTGCCTTATTCGTTTTTCACATCGAAGGCGGTTTATTTTTTTTGTGTAAAAAAGATATTTTCCCATTTTTAGTGTTCATAAATATACCTGATTTGTAATGGGTATAATAAATCGGTTCCAATTTCAAGTAAATACGTAGAGACGAAGTGGGTGAAAATCAAATAAACGATATTTCATCCCCTTAGGGGTTGAATATTTTCTTCAAATTTATATGATTAGTTATGACTGTGTCAAGTTTCGTTAAAATCGGTTCAGTACTTTTAGCGTGATGCGTGTTCACAGGGACAGAAAGACATACAAACAGACAATAATTGTAAAAAGATTATTTTTGGCTTCTATATCGACACAAAGCCTACCCCCATCAAAATTTTCAAAAAATATTTAATGTACAGATTTGGCCCTGTTACAGTTTTATTATAATATAGAAGACTAGCTGACCCGTGCCCACTTCGTAGGGCGGCAATAGGCGTTATCAAGCTACAACTTTTTTCTAGAACTCAATCATATATCTCTCATCGTTAAGGCAGCGTTCGTAAGAAACGTTTT